>JAQGAP010002822.1:0-13982 GCA_034697805.1 Orchesella bifasciata | reverse complement strand
CCGCTGGCTTCTGATTGGCTGATCGCTGGATGCCCCAGGACCAGAAATTCAACACATCTCCATATCTCTTTGATAGTTTTTTTTTCTTTACTCTATGGCTTAAACTATGTAGAAGAATAATTTAAATTGCTTTAAATCTTGCAGTGTTTTATAAATGCAAATTTTTTTATTTACGCAAAGTAAATCAATATTGTTGTAATAGGATGCAGCCCAAAAAATTGGTTTGCTCGTGTTACAATAAACTTTTACATATTTATTTTTAAAATATACTTAATCTCAGAGCACAATAGACAGTTACAAAAGTCGACAGATGAGTGTCTGCATCCCATTCATCGTAATGCTCATTGTTATCATCATAATTTTAGTCCTCTATCTATCTTGCTGGGATCTGTAGCAATTTTTAATGATAATCGTCCTATGACCAAAGCATTTTGGCTAACAGGATCTCAGTGATAAACGTCAGGGAATAAATTGAATGGAAATGGAAGGGAAAAGGATATTGACAAAAGTAAGTCCTAACTGCATGTTATTAACATACTTCCAAACCATCCGCATTCAGCGAGTCAAGATGCATTTTCTCGTAATATTTGTCTGAATTACTTTTCGCTCGATATCTGATTAAGAAAATGTATTCGACTGTCATTGAAGAAAGGTAGATTGTATCTCTAACTTTTAGTAGGTAAATATAATCACGAAAATCTTGTCTGCAAAAGCCTAATGCTATAATATGCTCCTCTGTATCTTTAAGTCTACTTCATACATAAAACACGAAGATGGAAATCAATTAATCTAATTGAATATTCTCAATAATCAGCCTACTTGTTTTCATTGTGCGTTTCAAAGCATCAATGTTTAAACGGTTGTCCGCAGCTTAGAATGTAAATCTTACACCTTTTAAGACCCGTCCGTGCATTTCGTTCGGAATGAGCAGTGAAATCTGGAACTCTTTTGCAGCAATGTATCAACACCGCAATTTTCAGCATCAACATTTCTGTCATCACAATCCATCGAGGTGTGGTGTGGAACAACAAAACTGAACTGGGAGTATTATTATTTAGTGAATTTGATAATTTTGAAAAACAATGACGTTTTAAAAAATTTTAAAGAAACAAAATAAAATGAATTTTGCACAAATTTCAGCTAATGAATGAGCTTATGGATTTCCTAATATACTTTGAAAAGAAGGGAAGCAGAAGAGCGCGAGAGAAAGCTCTAATTTCAACAGTTGCTTGGACTCTGACCATAGCGAAAATATGAGTAAATATTTGAATGCTGACGATGTGTTCAAGAAGCGTTGTAACCGGTAATTATGGACAACATGGTAGTTGAAACAGGGTTTTATTTCTGTGAAATTAGTAAGTGGAGATACAAAGCACAAAAAGACCAGCTAAAGGTGGAATCCATATGAATCTGGTTGCTTTCGTTTATACATAATATGTAAGCCTTATTTTCCCTTCCTTATCCCAAATGACCAAGAACGGAGGTTGGAGGTCTACGTGGTGGACCTGCCCGACCTCGAAACACGGGCTAAATTTTAAAGAACATACCATTTAGCCTGATGTTTAAAATACGTTCAATGAACTAGTACTGAGAATCCCTACCATACTGTCCAAAATGTCTCCACAGAGAATGTCACATGCTTCCCAAACTTGACTCTCTAAAAGTTGAAAAAAGACACGATTGCGAAGCCATTTCATATCTACTGTTTAGAGTAGAATCCTAATTAAAACCAATCCACAATATTAAAAAAAAACCAGATGAAATCTTGAGGTGTACGTCACGTTCATGATGAAAGTTAACCCCACACATCTACGGCACGAAACGAATAATGTTGTAACTTTTTTGTTGTTTTTGTAAATTGTTGTAAAACATGTTTGTAACGAAAAATAAGTCTTATATCCGCAACACGATCTATATCCACGATGTGTTTCAGATAATGAAAGGAGAAATAGCAACTAAACATTTACCAACGAAAACAGCATGACTCATACTAATCTTAATTTCTCATCAAGCTTCCTTTTTGTCTTTTTTTTGCTCAAACTCAAGCAGTTTTTACTCTTCAAAAACAAGGGTTACAGTTTAAGTAAGCAATGCGTCGAATACTAATTTTACATTTACAATTTATTTATTAAGTGTAAAGGTTAACAGTACCAAAATCTGTAGTATTTACCTGTTTTTCCTACCAAATTTCCAGAAAACACTCGTTGAGAGTTTGTTGAAACACAAACGACAAAGAGGAAAGCCAAAAGTTAGATTTTGATTCAAGTTATTTCGTTGAAACATTTCGACACAATCAACAATTGAAAAGGCATAGTCATATATTGTGATGGTAGAGTACATCAAAATGCGACTCAATATCTCTACTTGCATCACCGTCTTGAAGTAGTTGAAACCGATTCGCTGACTACTTATTTATGAATGAATGGTTTGCTACTTGACCCAAAACAAACGAAAAGGTAGGAAAATTGAAAAAATATCGTCTCATTTATCGCATTTACATGGTGGTGTTGAATGGATTCAATCAATTCTACACAAAAAAAACTAATAAATGTCCATCTTCATTTCCAAATTCTGTCAAGAACCTTTTTTCTGAATGGTGTGCCTGGCTAATCGCAGGTTGAAAATTTATTTCATGTTTTCATTGCGTAAACTGTCACATAAATACGTAACAAGGTCGTAACATTTTAATAATTATGACAACATATCCTGTTAATAAATCATAAATTACAGAATGGTTTGCATAAACTGTTGCTCAATATCATGGGTATAAAAGCAATCGTTTTTTCGTATGGTTATCAGAAACTTCTACCAAACCATTCAGAATAGTTGGGTGTCGAAACGATGGCATCGAATAGGACAATAAGCGTCGGGCTCTGCCTCCTCATTCTGATGGCTTCAGCGTTCCTGGTGAAGCCGACTGGTAAGATTAGACCTAGTAGAACACTACTCCAAATATTAAACTATATGTACTATACTGGTTGCGTAATCATTTCTTTGTTTACGTTTTAGAGAGTCAAGTTTGGGAAGCATGTGACATTCTCTGTGGAGACATTTTGGACAGCCTGGTAAGGATCTGCAGTACTAGTTTACTGCAAGTATTTTTAAAAGTAAGCTAATTGAATTTTTTATGTAGCCCATGATTTCAGGTCGCGCAGGTTCGTCAAAACCCAAACCTATAAGACCTGTTCGTCCTGTGAACATGGGAAAACCACCCAGACCGCCGCGGCGAGTGGTTTCTGTGGCTGTAGATTTTTTGGGGAAATGAAAGGGCCTTGGTATCCTATCTCTATTCTTGGATCCTTGGAACCTTGCGTAATGGCTAACTGGACAATCAGCTCTAGATTACAAGTAGTGACTGCAGTAAAGAAGCAAAAAAACTTCCAAGCAATACATTTTCATTTTAGCTATTAGTTATGAAACACTTGCAACTACTACAGAGTTTGATTTGTACTCCTACACCGTTAACCTTTACGCTGTCAATAAAAAATAAATTGTTGATATAAAGTTAGTAGTCGACACATAGTAAGTTTAGTCCGTTAAATGATATTGAAAATAAAGTCCGCATTTCTTATTCAGCGATTCGGCCAAGTTTTTAAAAGTCCACCAACGCAGCCTGCTATGAGTTTAGGCACAAAACAAAATTAATGTTGTATCGTGCATTTTTTATGTTATACTATCGTTTTTTAAAAATGTGCAATGTTAATTTTTATAAATAAACGTTTAGCTAAAACTGGTTTCTTCTATGCACATTCTGCTGCTCTGTGTTTGCGTTTGGTTGTTAGTAGGGGGTTCAGCACACATTTCATAAAAATTTAGTCAGTGATTAATTTTTTACATACATGAATGCATTGGGTCATTCACGACAATTAACCAAACTTGCATAATTCTACGTAGATTTTTGTAAATACTTCAAGATGGTGATGTAAGCAGATATAACTGAGACGCTAAGCTTGAATATGGTGTAAACTATGTATTTTTGTGACTTATGTTTAATTTATATTGAACATGATTGTTTCATTCAGCTTGTCATAAATCTAAATCCGCCTTAATTGTCTTCTAATTAATTAAGCAGACCAACTTATCCACAATAAAAAAATTAAAAAACCAAAGGATATCGTTTGGTGTACATCAGTGTTATGATACCAGTTGTTCTCTCACATCTACTTAACTGTTTGGACGAATATAGGGTACATCCGCAACATAAGTATTTGGGAAATTCCAGCTGTCACATTGTCTGGATGCTGCTAATCAAGTTTGATATTGCATTCAACATTTGTCATTAAATGATATCAAAATACTTAGTTTCAGGATTGACTTGTTGCAGAATTTGAATGCTTACAATACGCTGGTAATTTACAGAGTCAACCTTTAATTGCTGCTCTCGTTCATTTCTATTATTGAAAGGAGCAATAGGTATTTAAACATTTCCCAACAAAAACAACATGACTCATATTAACTTTAATCTCACCTCAAGCTTTCATTTTCGTCATTTGTATTTGAACAAACTCAAGCAGCCTTTTCTCTTTTTAAAGGGACTGACAATTTAACTGACTAAGCATATAGTGCGTCAACTACTAATTTTACATTTACAACTTCTTTATTTAGTGAGAGTGTAAAGAATTGCAATACTAGTCAAACTGTTTGAAGTTACTAGTCTCTAAAACATTATGTCTAATACCAAGAAAACAGTTTGTTGAAACACAAACGACAAAAGAGAAAGCACAAGGTAAATTACATCAAATTGTGACTCATTATTCGTTATCTCTACTTACATCACCGTCTTGATGTAGTTGAAACCTAATAGCCGACTACTTAATTATGAATGAATTCTTCGCTGATTTACCTAAATCGAAGGGAAACGAATGGATATTGAAATAGTTCCGTTCCATTATTCGTTATTTACTTGGTATTGAATGAATTTAATAAATGCTGCATAAAAACTAATAACTGCCCATTTCATTACCAAATTCCGTCAAGAAGATTTTTTTCTGAATGGAGTGCCTGGCTAATCGCAGGTTGAAAAGTTGTGTCATGTTTGGATTGCGCAAACTGTCACATAAATACGTACGCAACAAAGTAGTAACACTTTAATAATTATGACAACATATCCTGCTGACACAACATGACTTACAGAATGGATTGCATGTATTGTTGCTCAATATCATGGGTATAAAAGCAATCGTTTTTTGAATGATTATTAGATACTTGAAGCAAACCGTTCCAAATAGTTGGCTGTAAAAATGGTGGCATCAAATACGACTATAACTGTCGGGCTGTGCCTCCTCTTTCTGGTGGGTTCAGCGCTCCTAGTGAAACCGGCTGGTAAGATTTTAATTAGCAGTACGCTACTCCAAATATTAAATATTAGTACTATCCTGGTTGCGTAATCGTTTCTTTCTTTACGTTTTTAGAGAGTCAAGTTTGGGAAGCATGTGACATTCTCTGTGGAGACGTTTTGGACAGCCCGGTAAAGATCTACAGTACTAGGTTACTGCACGTATTTTTAGCAGTAAGCTAATTGAATTTTTTATGTAGCTCATGATTATAGGCCGCGCAGGTTCGTCAAAACCCAAACCAAAACCTATAAGACCTGTTCGTCCTGTTCCTGGAAAAAAACCCAGACCGCCACGGCCAGTATATTCACCAGCACTAGCTGCTATTGGGAAATGAAAGGAGGAATAAGTATTTAAGCATGCCTAAGCGTAAACACCATGATTCATATGAACCTGGATCCACCTCAGGCTGACTCTGTCTTTTGTACTTCAAGAACCTTCCAAGCAGTACATTTTCATTTTAGCTATTAGTTATGAAACACTTGCAACTACTACAGAGTTTGATTTGTACTCCTACACCGTTAACCTTTACGCTGTCAATAAAAAAATAAATTGTTGATCTAAAAATTTTATTCGACGCAAAGTAAGTTTAGTCCGTTAAATGATATTGAAAATAAAGTCCGCATTTATTATTTGAGATAGACTTTTAAGAGATTATCACTTTAGCTACCTTAAGTCAAATAGGTGTAATAGTATTTATTTTAGCGATTCGGCCAAGTTTTTAAAAGGCCACCAACGAAGCCTGCTATGAGTTTAGGCGCAAAATGAAATAAATATTGTGTCGTACATTTTTTATGTTATACTGTCGCTCTTTAAAAATTGTGCAATGCTAATTTTTTTAATTACACGTTTAGCTAGAACTAGTTTCTTTGCACATTCTGCAGTGAAAAATATGGAAATTTTGTTGTATTCGGTTTCAGCAATAACCACTGCATTTACTTTCAGCCTTAACAAGCAATTGGGTTTGAATACTATTGCAGCTTTGCTATCGTGCATAAATGATAAATTGAAAGGATGAACTTTTGGTGAAGTTTTTTTTACATAAGGATAGATAATTCACAACAAGATCTCTGCTGCCTGTGTGGAAGCACAAGCATCAGAGCAAGTGAAAGCATCGTTCGTTCAATGAATAAATAACGGGCATAGGAAATACACAGAAGATAGGTGGTTTTAATATGAAGCTGTTGATATTCTGCTAGTAACTAGCAGCTAATGGTATGGGAACGGTATTTCACACTTATTTGCCATTGGTCAATAATACTACAAAATTGCATACCTGGCAAATATCATTGAAAATTTGGAAAGCTTTATCGCCAGATAAATTGCATCACTATTAATTCGTTTTCAAAGTATAATAAAGTATACTACAAAGCTGATATGGCAATCGAAAGTTTATATAGTGTTGGTTATAAATATGCAGTAGAGTATCAATTTTGAACAAGGTCAAAAGTCAGGCACTTTCAAACGAGACGCTTGTGCTGTGATGTATTAATTGGAAGCTAGTTTAAAAAAGAATTTATATATGACACCCAAGTCACAAATCACATCATAAATTTTCAAAGGTACATGGCAACATCTCGAATTGTTGGATTTATTATCACTTGTTTTACATGCCCCAATATTACATTTAATTTCTTCTCCGGGATCCTATATTCACTATAAAATAATCTACAAGAACATTATACATACGTAACATCCATTCACATCGATTGCTAATTCGTAAACAAACAATGCATACATATGTATCTTGACACTTTATTTAGAAAACGTTATCAATATCAAATATGCATGATGTGCGAGCGTTTGATAAAAGCGAGAGAAATTCTTGGAAATTGTTAGCACACAGTACTTTTTTAACCGCTCGAATCGCATTGAAACAACGTGTAAACATATATGTATATCTCAAATGGGAGAGTAGGACGACTCACTGATTTGGTTTTCCCCGACTTAAAAGCTTAAACTGATTCATTTTCAGCCCAACTGCTCTAAATGTGGACCGAGGTCTTGTCTTTATAACTGCGATACGACCCAAGTAAACATGAATTGGATGACTAATTGCCGGAGAGTAAACTAAAATGGAGAACCCCATTTGCAGTCGAAAAGAGTGACCAGTCGTATTCGTTCTGGTTTCATGCTTTGTCTGAAATTTTGTACGTTGTTTGAAATGAATCTGAAGCATAATTTTGTAGCTTATTTTTCAATTTTCTTAACCTTGTGGTCATTCGGTCATGGCTCTAGTCCGGGAGGTGGTGGAGCCTCCAGCTCCGATCCACTAACCAGTGCTCTCAGCGCACTTACCGTTGGCCACAAACCCAGTATAACTCCTTCATCCTACTGGACAAAGCCAAAACTAACTAAAGCAGAGGCTATTGCAGCTAAAAATCTCCGTATTGCAGCTAAAAATGAGCGTATTGCAGCTGAGAAAGCACGGGTACAGATGGAGGCAGACCTTCTATGTGATGAAGTTGCCAGATTTAGGAGGAAACATCTCTCCGAAAGTGTGAATGGGGTGGAAAAAGGGAAGATAGACAGTTACGATGCTCTTTCAAGTACACCCACCAGCGGCAAACAGCATTTGGTTGAGCTTAACAGAAAGGTGTTCAGGGGAGGTATACTCCCCCGAGAAGATGAAGATAATTTACAAAAATGGGTTGCTGACATGGGGAATACTTTCGTGAGCATTATAGACGAGGACTTTGACGTGCTGAAGGAGGATATTAAAACCAAATTTGAAGAATGGGTAAAGGATGGGAAAAAACTACAAAAAGATGGGAAGCCGCAGTCCGTTGACACTGACGCCCAGTACAAAGTCACCCATTTGACAATGGAACCTAGTAAAGACAGTAATGGAGTTGTTGTGCTGGCTCAGCAGTTCTACACCAAGGTGGAACTTGGATTTGACGAAAATGGGAACCCCGTACACTTTGAGAAGATGAACCCGGTTGACATCCTTCAACCGGGTAACCAGCTCCAAAAGAAGAAAAATATGGGCAGTTTTACAACTGGTGAGCTGGAAACGAATGCAAAGCTGACGACTGCATTTTGGAATGAACTTCGTGTGCCAGGGAAATGGAAAAACATGATGCTAAACGAGCAAGCACAAACGTATAAGAATCTTGTTAAAAAAATTGAAAAAGGTGAATTGCATAAGGAAGTTATCAAGCCGGTTTCAGGAGTGTGCTCCAGTCCTATCACTGGAAGAAGAAAGCGAGCTGCTGGAGGAAGAAGCGAATGTGCTGTATTCGTAAAACCAAATGGAGAGGTTGATACAGTTCAACCAAAGGAATTTGTTGATGAATACAAAAAAGCGGATGGAAAGGGAAAGGAGGCACTAGCGGATTTAGCTAAGAACAATGTCGACAAGGTGGTAGTTCTGGATGATGTTTTAGATCAAAAGCAGATGAACAAATTGATTCAGCTTGAAGACTTGAAGTCTCATGTCGCTTCCGTGGATGTAGTTACAAATGTACAGAGCTCGAAAAAGGGGAAAGCTTGCCAATCATTCACAAACACAGTTGACGACCTATCAAACCAACTTTCAGGTGCAAAGTCCAAGGTGAAATTGAGCGGCTCAAAAATATCAGCAAAATTTTCAAAGCTTGCAAATTCAAAGGTGTCAAAAGGATTCGCAAAGGGTGTGGGAGCAGTGTCAGATTCTCTTGGAAAATACTTTTTGGCTAAAACTGTAGTAAATGGGATTATCAATGGGGATACCACCTCATTAGCTATTGTGGGCGCTCGTGTCGGCTACGAGGTGGTGACTGAATCCGCTGTTTGGACAGGTGCAAAATATTTCAAAGAAGCGAGCAAAGTTGGGAAGGCTACCAAATTTCTAGGAAAAGTTGCAGGTCCGGTTGGAGCTGTTGCGGATGTTGGGCTGAGTGTGTGGTCCCTTACTAAATCCATTGGGAGGTTGAAGAACGCCACAAACCAGTTTGAAAGTAATAACGCCATTGCTGACATAGTTTCTGATTCAGCTGACATCGCAATCACAGCCACTGTCACCGGACTTTCCATCGCATTTCCTCCAGCTGCACCTATAATCATCGCTGTTGGAGCTGTAGTAGACCTCGTCATTAAATTTGTCACTGCCATTTTCAAAGCTGGGAACGAAGTTAAAAGAATCAATGCAGAAATCCCGTTGTTGGAATCGGAAAAAAGTTATGTCTTCACGAGTAGATTTTTTGACTGGTTTGGAACGAGGAAGAAAGATTATTTGGAATTTTTAATGGAAGAAAAGGCAGCAAACGACCTGGTTGTTCAGCACAATCTCAAATTTCTTCAGAACAATTCTGAATTTCTTGGAATCGTTTTCCCATCCCAGACTTTGGCATATGATGGAGGCTGCACCTTGATTAAAGACTATTGTGGTGTGAAAAACGCTTGGGGCTGCACAACTTGGTATTGCTCAGACATAATGGGCACCGGATGTGACTGGAATAAACCCTGTGGAGATTCGGGCATTCTTTGTACAAATTACGAACAACTGGTGGGTGCTTGGGCTTACAATCGATTCAAATGCGAGTGTGGTGGAAGTAAAACAGCTTTTAGCCATCCTAGGAAAAACTCATTGGTTGATTTCAGACAAAAACAAAATTTATATTGGGAGAGGGCAGTGCCGAAAGATGTGGAGTGTGCTAAATTCAAGTGCAAACCTGGCTCCACATCCTTCCAAGATTATAAATTACATCAGGAGAGCTCCAGATCAGACTACTTGTGTGAAAATGCCATTGCTCTACTCAGTGACTCTACACAGGTGGATTCCCCAAATATCACCCCGCCACATGATATGTTATATTTTTTTGCTATTTTCAAACTCATGGCAAATGTTGATGAGTGCACACCCTTGGAAAATGTTGGGACAATAAATTCAAGTAGAAAATCAGAACAAGTAATGCTTTTTGACTTAGAGGATGGTTATGACCGAGTTTATTTGTCATCGGATGATCCCACTCCCAATCTCTTCCGAGTTGGAAACGAAGGAACCAAAGAGTTTTATGGAGGAGGTGGCAAAAATGAGTTTTTGTTTGATGGAAACTGCACAAACCAGTTGAGAGGAACATTAGCTGGAGGTGCTTCAGAGTCTGATGTGCTCACCATTCTTGAAACCTGCAAAAAGGGAGAATATATTTATGTAGATTTTGAAAAAGGACTACTCACCGGCCAGAATAATCTTATCTTGACAGGGTTATGGGGATACGGGGATCTTAATATGATTATAAAAAACATTGAAAACCTGAATGGAAGGGAAAAGGAAGGGGACGACGTTGTGGCAGGATGCAGACAAAGAAAAGTAGCTTTGAGAGGGGGTAATGTGAGACAGCCTGATTTGATCAAAATACCGAATAGTCAATGCACTTATAATTTGACTTTGATGATAGGAAGTTTTAGTACAATCGAATCCGAAGCCAGGTAAGCACCTTCAAACCAATTTAAAATCAATGAATTTGAAAAGGAATATTGAGTAATTTTTTATCATTCTGCATTATTCTAGACAGGGAGACATTTCCATCATACTGGACAAGGATTGGGAAGCAACCACCATCAACTTAAGCATCCATCCTAAAAACTCACTCAAAATCAACGTATTTTTCTTAGCCACTGCGTCCCACGAAGTTTTACTGGACCCATTTTCTACTGAAGATAAAAAGCTTAGAGTAACCTTGAAAAAAGCAGGGAGCAGCAATGAACTGAGGCTCAACTTGAAATTCCAAAGTATTCCGGGAGCTAATGATAAAAATCAAGCAATTTATTTCACTGAAAGCCCTGCTGGCTCCCCCTTCAGTGTTTTACTGCTTTCCCTTTCAACTCCTCCTGTA
Organism: Orchesella bifasciata; assembly: GCA_034697805.1. Taxonomy (NCBI): domain Eukaryota; kingdom Metazoa; phylum Arthropoda; class Collembola; order Entomobryomorpha; family Orchesellidae; genus Orchesella; species Orchesella bifasciata. The sequence continues at coordinate 2,830 of JAQGAP010002822.1, read as the reverse complement.
TTTTATCACACGCTTTCCGACATGGGTTCTACAACTCCTCTCAAAAGAGTTGGCAGCAGAAATACAGAAAACGTGTTCCAAATAACTGGTCCTAATTGGCACTCAGTTGGAGGTGAGAAATCGGACGAGTTCATTTTAAACTCATCCCAAATTACGATGATAGACGGTGGAGGTGGTGAGGATACTCTGAGGTTGCATCCCGATTTAAAAACACCCATGGTCATCAATCTAGCTAACAATAGTATGTTTAAAAGCATTGAGAATGTTTATGGAGCTCCAGGAAATCCAGTAGAAATTATTTGCAGTTGTGAAACAAATTTGGTAGCTCCTTCGGGTGGCTCAGACCTTCAACCAGACTTTGTCATTATTCCAGAAGGAAGTTGTGCCCAAAGGGATCTTCAAATCGTTGTCAAAGGCCATTCTCATGTGGTGGTAGCATCAGAAATGGGGAACGATGTTGCAAAAGACAAAATAACATTGGTTGCAGTAGCTTCTGATAGATTTGAATTAGAAACAAGATCAAATTCATTAGCAGGGCTGCTTGTAGCAATTCAAATGAGCCATAAAAACTGGAAAGCTACTGTACAATCCACAAACAATTCCAACGGAAAGTCGACTATCATTCGACTTGAAGGAAATGGCCAGGAGCAGATCAAATTAACGTTAAAAGATTCCAACGAGAGAGCCGATGACCCGTATTTGGCTATTCCTTACATCCAAATTTCAAAATCTGATTCTGATGAACCTTCTGGACAGCTTATTATTGAAAGAGAAACTTTAATTCCTAAAATTTTCTACCAACTCAATATTGAAGCATCTATGAAAAATGGAGAAAATATTATTGAAGGCTTTAGCGGAATCCCGAACGTGTTTCAAATTAGCAGCGGCTCGTGGCGCACAAATGGTGGGAACTTGAGTGACATTTTCATTGTTTCCAACTCAGCTCAATCCCAAATTACATCGGTCAACGGAGGTGATGGTGGAGAGAACACACTAATTTTAGAGGCAGATGAGCAGGAATCAACTCAAGTGGGAACTTATGGGGTCAATCTGGAAACAGGACAAATGGGTTACTTATCGGCGACCAGGAAAGGAGATGTCAAAAACATTCATCATGTTTTGGGCAGAATTGGGTTACCAGACTCAATCCACGTCAACTGTACCACAAAAACTGTGAATAGAAGAAAAGGAGGTGGAAAGGGCAATGAAGATTTGGTTTTCATTTCTGGGAAAGGATGCTCCTCCAATTGGCCAACTCAGACTACAATTTTTTCTGAAGAGTTAACCAAAATTATAAACAAAGCTGAAACTGGCTCCTTCACATATTATGTCCCCGATCTTTTAACAGCGGAGTTGGAGCTCAAAGCGACCCTCAGCAACCTCCACCTTGTTAAATTTGGATTTAACCCTTGGGAGCACATTCGAAACATTGCTTTTGATGAGAAAGAATCAATTCTTGGAATAAAAGTGGGGCAAGGTGAAACTGAAAGAGACCAGTTTTTCAAAATGTTCAGAGAAAGTAAGACAGAGGAGTATTCAAATCCCGTGTTTGAATTTCACCAGCCTGGAACTCAAGTCACGGCCGACCTTCTTGTTGGGAAGGATGGGGCTGTTGCTGCTACTTTCGTGGTGGTTGGAACCGGGTTGAGAAACGGAGAAGCAGTTCGGGGGCTACCCGTCAATGTTAATCGCTTCCTGATAAACATCACCGAACCAATGGAGAGAAAGATATTGGAAGCATTGAAGGGAACCCCAAAGCAGACACCAACCAATTCTGGATATTTCATTTTGAAAACCCACTGGAAGTTCTTGACGGTGGGGATTGCTCATCCTGTACAAATTATCTCCAGTTTGCTGACACATTTGAAGTTGGAAAAAAGCTGGACATTGATTTAAGGAAAGAAAGTCGTTTTCTAAAATCTGCAGGCAAAACGGTTATTTCAAAATTGACTAATTTTCATGAGCTCAGTGGAAGAACCGGGGAGAAAGTTACTGACAAAGTCATTGTTTCCACCTGCAGCATTAAACAATTAGCAGCAGTGGAAGAAATCGTGATAGTTCGCAGTAACGAGGATGACTGTGAATTTAATCTTATCATGGAAATTGGCAAACAAACAGAAGTTTGGTTTGAAGATAAGGATTCCGCAAATGGCTCGAGTTTGTGGATGAACAGCACATTCCACTATCGCTTTGCTGAACCAACGTCATTCGATCTGAAAGGGAGCAATGAACTAGCTTGGCTTGGACCTACTCATAATTATTATCTTTCATTTAAAATTGATGATTTGGAATCAATCTGGTTTGACGTGGAGGAAGAGCAAATTCATTATTCCATTGGAGGGGAGGAGTATCATCATTCAATGATTAGTGGCACTGATTTTGATGACCAATTCTTTACACAACCAGTCCTTCTAACGGAAGACGGTTTCAAAATTTATGTCAGCAGGGATGGCAGCATTATACTGGGAATGGGAGCCGGCTCTAGCTTCCCGGCAGAAAGTATGCGAACCGAGGTTATTCCTGCTTTTGAAGATGCTGCAAAGAAGCTCAATCTCACAATCATTTTGCAAACAGATACACAATACATTAACCCTTAGGGTACCAACGTATGTGACAAATGTCACACCAAATCTGTTTTAGATAAGAAAACTTTTTTGTTTTTTGTACTATAAACTTGAAACTTTCAGTACCTTCATAAAATTAAGTACTGCGTCCAATGAGCTAATGAAAAATTTGGAATTTTTTCCAAAAAGAACGTTGTCTACCAACGTATGTGACAAATGTCACAGTGCACCTTTAGTATACCAAGCTATGTGACAAATGTCACAAT
>JAQGAP010002821.1:0-13990 GCA_034697805.1 Orchesella bifasciata | reverse complement strand
AGAGGACTAACTCTCAAGGTCAAATATTTATTTATTTATTGTAATAACTTGTAAGCTAATTTTGTGTGAAGATACCTTTCCACACTTCTGAGAGTTTATGATCTGTTGTTGAGTTTGACTTTGACTGACATGTTAAGATCCTACACATATTGTATGAGAAAGAAAGAGTTATAGCCAAATAACCAAAGTGTCTGTCTGTGAAGACTGAAATTGGTGGAATCATATCTGTCCAGGCACACACGTTATTTTCTGCAAACATTTTGAGATTTCTAGCGTACTTATTGTTAGTAGGTGAAAAATACTCTTGCTGAGCTGTAATGTTCTTATCGCCAACTAACAGAATGGTATTGATCCAGTAAAAGTATGCTGAAACTAAACTGTGATAGATTTTCAGTAAATGGTATGGAACATTTGAAATGGTGCCTGGTTTGTGATTAAACTTTGCAAGTTGTATAAACTATGAACTTCCAAGCATACATACAATTCAAGTATGATGTGTAATACACAAGAGTGTCAAAGTTTGGAAAGGGATTAGAAAGTGACTAATTTGAAGAAATGTGTGACGGGAAAGGTTCTCCAAGTTTCGATGGGTTAAGAACCCTTGCTCTGCATCATCAATCAGCATTACTCAATGAAGTGACACTTGGTGGTCGGCAAGCGATGTCTAAGCATGTGACTCCTCAGCATTCCCGTTACCCTACGCATCAATCCTCCAATCAACACTCGCAACATGAAGAGCATGAGACAACCATTGCGATTCCAACCGTGTCTAGGAACAGTATGAATAGGTCACCGACTCCAGAAATCGTTTGTAATTCAATCAGTAGTAAATGTAGTAGTAACGGTGGCTCCACAGAAAAGCTTCCAATAAGTCGTAGCTGTTCCGTTAAAAATACCGTCACGGAGAGCGAAGAAGATCTGAACGAGAAAGCATTGTCCGCGGCAATTGCGGCTGTTGTCGCTGCTCTTCATAAAGATGTAAGTTTTTTAAAAGAGCTACATACTTTGTATGCTTATTTTGAGGACTATGGCTATGTAAGCTTGAGAAAGAATGCAGAACATTTCGAAAAATTATGTTTTTTTTTCTTCTGAAAATCAATTATGTAGGAAATATCTGAATCTTTGTAAGGTTGCAGATATAAGTAATTCCTTTTGTGGGTTGCATGCTCTGGTGTAGATGTAGATGCGGTTTCGTGAGGAAAGCTTTGAACTTCATGTTGTTCTACCATCAGCTCTGTTATCGTTTATTGTACCCATCCAAAATATTTCTTGTATTTGCCATCTTATCAAATGTACAGTCGAATAATATGATACTATTTATTGCTTTTTTGGGATAACTCAGGAAATAAGATACTTTGCTCCTCACCTAAGCACATGAAAGTATAAGAGTTCGAATCAATTGTGTTCCGAATTCATTACTACGTTCCAGACCATCTTACAAATACACTCATGTGCGAAGATAGCCATGGGTTGTCCTATCTTTTATTGAATAAATAATTCCAACTCTGATGCTTGAATGAGCCGCTTTGGGAATCACTTCTGACAGCCGTTATCAGTTTCAAAGGGAAGCAGTAATCCTAGACCTTCGCATTGCTGCTCTCAAGGCACTTTTATAATTTGATCGATGTTCTCAAAATCTGGCAGGCACCAGCAAGCTAAATGAGTCTCAAAGGATTTACCATGAATTTTATAGGGGTTTCAGGCAGCTTGAGCGAAAATGAATTTGGTTGCTTTGCATACAACTTAGTTTTTCCTGTCCCGCTATTTGTATACGAAGCACAACGGTTTAGAGTTGACAAATTTCAATCACTTGGAGCAATACATGTTATTTGGGGAACTTGTGAAGTCGACGATGTGAACAAATTGAGAGCTCGTATACAAGATTTGGTACTTGAAATTTTTTGTTCCGGTAAACATAAACAGGCCTTATATTTCGAAGCACAAAAAATGATGCCTGAAACGTTGTATAAAAGATATGTACATATCGTCTTGATCTTAGTATTACACTTTCTCATCCCATCTACATAGTATTTCTTTGGTTCTTTGATGTCCTCATCTGCATGCGTCCTTGAAATTTTTGATGACGATAATCTATGCAAGTACATTCTTGGATTGGTGTACATATACACACTACAGTGGTTATTTTTGCTGGTTGGGGAATGTCCCTCTGCATGTTTCATTGGGGCTAATGTAAGACTCGTACTTGAACATTATTGAGCACGTGTCGCAGCATTTTGAGAGTGTCAAACCGTTCGCATTCTCTCTCAGGATGTATAACTATGCGCATAAATATTCATACTCGGAGTTTTCGGACGCAACCTTACTTCTAATGGCTCACTGCTTTCTCCACCAAATAGATGACTGTTCTTGGAACTTTCTGGTTCTACGTCTTGTAAATATAATGTGCAATTTTTCCTCCATGTGCAGATTCCATTATTTTTCAAATCAAATTATAACCTGATACCAGGCTCACTTGAACCGTTCTGGAACATTTATAATGGGATATTATAGCTACGTGGGCGTTGTATGATTGGGGACACATCTATTGTTGTCCTTGACATGTAAATTATTACCAAGTACAATGGATTGAAGGCAACAACAGAAAGCTGGAAAGGTTGAAGCAATAAACTGTTTAATTGACACGTCACTTTTCCTTGCTGTGGATTATTATCAAAAGTAATAGTTTCACAGATTCGAGATTCTACATGGGGAAACAGAAACATCCTTTTATAATTAAACTGTCCAAATTTTATGGAACTTTCAAATTCGTTCGTGTAGTTATGTACGATCTAAGTCCAATATCACGTGTCTGCCAGAGCCACTTTCACTGAAATGATTTCAGTGAAATCGCAGTGACTCAAATTCCATGTATTATAGTATTACATCAAAATCCTGCATACTGTTCCTTCGTTGCATTCGTTTTAATACTGCTACGTTTATGATATAACCCATAATGGACGCTGCTTTGTTTACGTTATTAAAAGGTGGCCAACCACTATTCTTGCATACCTGAATAGCTCTTCACTCATCTTTGTTTGCACTTCGACCTATTATTAAGTGCTGAGTAAATCTAGCAAGGTTGAAGGTGTGTTGTCACGTACAATTGACATTCATGTGAACGATAGAATGATTTTTTCATTCATGCTTCGTTGTGACTAGCTATCTACCACTTTTTCGATTTAGGTTCGTAATGCGCCAACTGGAGTAATGGGAAAGTTGTAGGTGCTACATGGTGAAACTTTTGTCAATACGTTATTGAGGGAAATGGTTATTTGCATAAAAAATACACTTGTCGTATCGCCCCAGCAGTGCTGAAAATGATGAAGAGCCGGCATGCTATATCATTACGTAAATTTATTGACAAGAAGGATTTATGTATCACCGAAACCATCCACGAAGAAAGTCTCTGCAGGGCAAAGTTATTGAGAAGTTTTTCCATAAAGTATGTAGGCTCAACTGACGCATAAAGGTCAAATGGTAATGGTAGGACGTGTATGCTGGAACGAGAGAAAGTTTCCACTTGAAGGGGTGATCAAGTGTGTATCTGTTTCGGATTTGTTGATTGTTGGCACGACACTTTGTATCCATTGGTCTGGTGGATGGTGATGGTTCAACCATCATGGTTGATGGTGATCTAAACATAGATATAAAATGAGAGAGATCACTCTGTGATTTTTTTGGATTTGAACGTAATGGGCTACCGGTTTCGTATACAAATTTGGAAGTTTTCATTGAAAGCTGTGTACGTACTCATAAGCTTCCATGTATTAACATTACATCAGTGCTCGCGTTTACTTGAACATCTCTTTGCTTTAAGATCTTCTGTTCAAACAAGTAAGTGGGGCTTCTACAACCACCATGTTCAAACCCATGTTCAAAAATGGTATTATAATTGAGCTTAGATTGTATACTCTGGTTTCAGTTGAGTCTATTATTCCTCTAAACTAGATTGTAAATGTAGATAAAACAACACAGAGATCTCAGGTTCTCCGCTATCTTCTTGACTCAAATTCTACGAAACCTTTCAATCATATTCCCCTACAAAAAGATATTCGGTTTCAAAATCCCTGTTGATCTAGTGGGATTTACTTCTCGATTTTCTGTACATGAATTATATCTGGTATCAATAAAAGGTAATTTGAAACTTTGGATACCGTTTCTCAAAAGATTGGTTAGCAGTCTTAATATTTTCATCCACTGCTTCTAATAGTAACTACACGTGCAACCAATTTTCCAGGTTGGGCTGAATAAGACGTCATAGTGTGCACGTACGCTAAATAATAATAAATATACCAAAAATACATACCTACATGAAGCCATAGACCGACGTCGTTTTGGATGAAACAAAAATGATTTGGGAGGTATCGGATCTAAAAGTTTGTATCATCGGTACATCCTGACCTGAGCTGACGTTGAAATATACCTATTTACATATTTATTCCCGTAATTATGATAATAGTTGATATGTTACGTTATCAGCAAACTTCAAACCGTAAGTCAACTCAGGCTAGGTTCGCTACTAAAAGACATTCATTGTATTTACTTCAAGATAAAAGGTTATATGTATGTAGACGTGTATTGCAACTTTTTTTCTTATAAAGAGTCAGCCAGTCAGGAGCCGAAATAAGTTTGGCATTGGTTGTTGGGACAAACAATTTCCTAGTTCCGATAGTATTTTTGTTTTCTGGCCGAACTAACTTCCACTTTCTTTCAGATAAACTAGAAATCCATTTAGTTTATGTACTTATTAGGTATATGACGTAAAGGAAAGTATATTTTAGTGATTTTCTTTTGTTTTTACAGGATGCAAGCCCTAGAGGACATGTCCTTGCTGAAATCGTGGAAACGGAGAAGTCTTACGTGGATTCTCTTCGGATATTAGTCAAGGTAGCGAAACTTACTCTTTATTTGCAACTTTCTTTGCAACCTATTCACTCTTTTGTTGGCCGACCATGCCACTTATCCATAGCTGATTAGGCATCTAGTCAGCCAACAGCTAATCAACGTAGTATGTTACATATTATAGCTTACTATGATATTCACATTGGAATGCCTCACATTATTCTGAACAATCTTAGCTCCGAAATTAAATTTTATGGCAAAAATGGAAAGAGACGGCTTAACTGGTTTATTGTATTAAAAATCACTAGCTGACTTTTCACTTTTAGTTGTAACACACAATTTTAACTCTGAAATAGGGTATTCGCACGGTTTCAGACTATACTTTCATCAGGAGAATCAATATGGGGCAATGTGAACTGCTGGTCAACTGCAAAATCGCTATCCGACTTTAACTCTTTCGTATGCTCATGCAAGAGCCGATCTGCTAGAGTATTTTCGTTAACACTGAATTATAATTGTTGACGTGTTTTCAGAAATACATGGAACCTCTTAAAGCGTCGGACATGGTCGACAATGGTTTGGTGGATGAAATATTTTTTCAGGTGAGTTGTAATAAACAGCGCAAGTACAGAATTCTCCTGTTAAGTTATGTCAATCGCTAAAACTTAAAAATCGTCGTCTATATTGCATCTCGTAGATTCCTTCCATTCTCCGTCATCATGAACAATTACTAGATGACTTACAACGGACGGTCACCGATGATAATCAATGTATTGGTCATGTGCTTCTCGAAACGGTAAAATGCAATGTTTGTATTAAAACAACAGTAATATATTATAACTGAAGTTTAGGCGTAATTAACATCGTTGCCGACATGCTTAATATTTACCAATTTTGTCTGTTCAGTTTCGGAAGACTTCCTTATTGGACTGCTATTCCCGCTTCGTTAACAATTGGAAGAATGCAAAGGGGTCGCTGAAAATGGCAATAGCTTCCAAGCCCCTCTTGGCCAGATTCTTGGAGGCTCAAGCTAGACAGCACAAAGGGAAACTTTCAGTGGACTCATTACTAATTATGCCAATACAGCGAATTCCTCGTTATGAGCTTCTTGTGAAGGTAAATTCTCTCAAGGTGGATAATAAATTGACATTGACTGTGATAAAAGGAAAATGATTATTAAGGGCATAATGTTTGCATCGAACAAAGAGCCATATAAAATCAACGGGAACATATTATCTTTCGCCCACTTGTACAGCCCACGGAGTAATTATGTGGAGATTCTCCCGAATTCCAAATCAGCAATCCAGTGCATGCTTTTGGAACCTAGAGTAATTCAATTTCTAGAAACTAGTCGTAAAATGATGGGTACACGGAAATTCATCATTCATTGTTATAGAATATATCTAGTCCAAGCTTTCGAAGGTTGCCGTTTCAGCAGTCATGATTCCTTTGTTTGAAATCAAATTAGTTTTTTTCCAGTTAGCCCATAAGTCTGAAAGCTTTAATCCACATGAAGGACACGTAGGATTAGACATCTCATTCAGCAAAATATCCGCTTCCATTCAGCATTATTATATTGACTTGTCATCAAAGGGAGTACCACGAATTTGATTCTGTAATTACCAAAGTATTAAGGGTGAAAGTGGGCGCAATCCCACAGTAGTTTTTAATACATTAGATATACATTCCTAATTAGCAGACTGCAGAGACAAACAGTTTTTCGAAGAAGCACACTATGCTTTGTGCTTCCACCAATTTGAACAGTAATGATTGGGAAATCTGCTCATTATTCTTTAAATTGCATTGAACTCAAAGTAGAGTGAGTTCAATAGTTTCGCGTAATGTATTAGCGAACCAACTGTTTTGAGAAGCGTAATTAATAGAGTCCTATTTGTAACATTTTGGAATAGGAGCTCCTCAAGCACACAGAGCCAGTACATGAAGACCACTCAAGACTAATGCTGGCATTGGAGAGAATTAAAAAATTTGCAGTTCACATCGACTGTGCGTCAGTGGATCCAAATGGAAGCCGGGAAATCGAGATAGAAGGCTGGGGTTCCGGTCTGGGTCATTTAGTCAGACAAGATGTCGTCACGCTCTGCTCTAGCTCCAATGTGAAGAAGGAGCGAGCTTTGTTTCTCTTTGCTGACTCACTCGTGATTGCATCCATAAAGAGGAAGAGCATGAGAAAAACGGCGTAAGTTTGGCTTTACATCAAGCTCAATAAGTAATAGTTGTACACAGGAGTTGTCTCAAACTAACAGTTTGAGCAAGCTTGGTTTTTACACAACGACATTTCGCCAAAGCTCACTTGATCCGGAGGAGATGCCAAGCGAGCTCAACTTGGGCAAGTTCATGATTGCCAGCGAATATTATGTATGCCAACCGGGAGAGGATGGTTGATGAATGCATTATGTTGGGAGTTTGAGCATGCTACGCAGAAATGAAATATAATGCTGGCTTTGCAACTATGTAACTATGTAAAAAGGGGAGAGAGAGATGGTTGGGACAGGATATCTTGTGAAATCTGCAACTAATGAAAGATGGAAATGATTGATTTTCTCTGCTCTAGTCAAGGACACAGCTCTGGGAATAGTCTTGACGGGTGCAAGTTTAAACTATTGATGAAAGTTCAGTTGACGGATGTTCACATCATGAGTGAGGAACATGAGGGCTGCTGTAGTGGGAAAACGAGTGTTGGCTCCCACAGCGAGGAACTAGATGACTTGAGAACTATTCATAAAATGATGGATTTGGCTACCTTACTCAAATGTCCTCACGTTGCTCTTGATGACATGCTAAAGGAGCTAGCGTTGGGACTGAAGCATCATTGTGATAACAACGCGGATGTGCTTGATATTGAAATAAAATCTGCTGATAATAGGTAAATGAAATAAACAGGCGCTTCCAAATTTTATTACATAACAAGAGCTCTCTCACTCTCTATCCACCCAATTTAGTTCCCCTCCTTTGTTCCCATTCTCTTGTTTTGTTGTTCGGGTGAATGGTTGGCAAATAATAAATTAGCTTCATAGGCGTTAGGCATGCAAGAACCGTTTTGTAACTCTTTTGTATCTATGCTCACGCTGATGACCTTACTTTGGCAACCTTGACTGTGCTCAAGCGGATGTGTATAGATATAAATACTGAAGCTTGTACTTATGTGTTTATTGGCAGCGACAATCCGGAGGCGTTAAAAATTCTCTTTGGCTCATCGGACAAGAAGAACTCATGGGTAGAATCGTTTCAGGATACATTAGGAAAATTCAGTAAGTGTTTTGATTGGCTTTGGAAATGATGACAGTTGCAATTTGTGAAGATGGCTATCTGTATCCATTTGTGAGGAAAATATTGACTTTAATACTAAAAATAATTTCCCATTTTTCAATACCTGAACGAACCAGTTTCCTGTAACAGAGGAGCAAAATGATTCAGTTATTTCCAATAAATAAAGTAGACTCCCATCACTCCACCGTCTCAAATAGCTATATCAATTTCCGCTAATGCATGTAAACTGTCAACTGGAAGTAATGCCATTTCGCTTACCAATTACTTATTTACGTCGTGAGAATACATGATGTGATGTAACACATCCCAATTCTTGTTTTCGCAATATAGTTCGCTACGGTTTTGGAAAGTTGCCACAAGTCCAGTTTGTTCAAGCTCTCCCAATTCGGAAAACTCGTGCTGGCCTTCAGCTCTCTTGTGCAGCACCAGTTACCCTGTATAACAAGGCTAGTAAAGCTCTGGAGATGACGGACCTCTGGGTAGCGAATTCGGATGGTTATGTTGGTCAAATTTGCATTTTGACCCTTCATCCAGAACCCGCCATCACGTCCTGCAATGGAGTCTGCAACTCGAGGATAACTTGCATTGTTTCTGTTCCACCACCTTGTTATACCCACCTGGCAGGAACGGCGTACCATTCAGACTCTATTCCAGCTTCTCATGACCCCTCCCATCACCCACATCCCCATCTTCACTCTTTAGGCTATGAAAGTGAAGATGATTTTCATCGGCCCAAACTCGGTTTGAGAATTACCTACTTGTCAATTTATGTGCTGAACTAAAAACCACTTTTGCTTGACGATTATGTCTGATTTGTGTAGGACACAAAGCTTCCGGAGAACACTGGAGCGTTTGGCTTGGCACTGAAGACGGGAGCCTTCATGTGTATGATTGCAATGATAGCGTCCGCGTGAAGAAAAATCGCCACAAGGTTCAACATAAGGCACCCTTAAATTGCATGGTGTAAGTTCAACGACACTGAAAAATTCATTACAGGAAGGTTTAACTACAGGCATGATTGCTAAATTTGATCTCTATACTTTAGTTATTTTGAGAGACGAGTTTTTGTCGCACTTGGAAATGGAGATGTTGCTGTCTACGTTCGTAACCCAAGTACGTTCGTTACACGCTTACATGACCCTTTTATTGGTTCTCGGTGTTTGGTAGCTCAATATACAATGAATGCTGATTATTTCAGATGGGAAGGGTTGGTTGGTAAATGATGCCACTTGGGTAACAATTGGCTCTGCAATGAATCCAGTTACGAAAATGATTTGCGTTCATGCGTACATTTGGTGTGCTTGTGGCTCACAAATCAAAGTTTATGGAGAAAACGGAGGTATGTTGGAGCTACTTCAAACAATTCAAGTTGTCATCGAAGGAAACCATATGCCACGCGGGATTTCAGCGATGGTGGCAGCCGATCAACAAGTATGGATTGCTGTGCAAGGATCTAGTATAATCAAATGTTATAGTACAGTCACCTACGAGTGTTTATCGGAAACGAATGTGGCACCTGAAGTGGCAAAAATTCTCGCTGGTAAGAAATTTGGATTTCATGCGTTTATTTCATCTGAATCTAAATAATTTACTTGATCTCCATTTGCTACAAGTTGTTATCTGTTTTCTAACTAATTCAGGTTGTGACGACATAATAAGACAGCACAAAAGTGCATGTCTCAGAGTAACAGCGCTTCTGGTAGCTCCAGACAAATCATTATGGATTGGAACAAGCGCTGGTGTGTTGCTGACGATAAACTCATCCGGACAAAACCCGAAAATAGCTCCACTTTGTCACGGACATACTGGACAAGTGAGATTTTTGACGTGTTGTGTCACTAGGGACAGTTGGACGGTTATTAGTGGCGGAGACGGCTACGAGGAGTTTCGTGCTGTTCCGTCATTTCTGAGCAACAGTGGTGCATCATTTTCCAGTATGGTAACTGGCTTTATTAGCGACAGCTCTGGTGATTTGTCTGGGAGAGAGGACTCCACGAATCACTTGCTCATATGGAAGATTCCCAAACTTATATAGAACGAAAAGTATTATAGGTATTGGAAGTACATAAGTACATACCTCCGCATTAAATACTTGCAACCTGTAGAATACTGTACCTGGAAATAAAGTAAATAATGCAACGTTGTCGAATGGAATGCGTCTATAAATATTATTGTACCATGAAATTAATAACTGTGTCGTAAGATTGAAAATAAACATAATCATTAAAAATATATTATCCATGAATTAAGCTTATGCATGCATAAGGCCGACTCAATCCATCTTTCCTCCTTTGCAAACATTAAGATGACTCGTTTACCACCAGCCAACGAAGCCTAATTTTTTCTTGAAGCACCAGTGATAAAGATTTGACTTGAATAATAGTATTTTTTACGGTTATGTAAACATTAGAAAAGATTATCGTCGCTTTGTATAGAGAAACTTTGCTGAAAGCATATTGCACAGAGCAAAAAATAAGAGAGATTAAAGGTCGTCAGTACTTCTCGTCATTCTACAAATATTTCATTTTCATCGCCAGATCCTGCATTAGGGCGAACTAGCTTCTCTAAATCCAATATTCAATATATGATATATGTATTACATTTCCATTTACATCCATATTTGCATGTTGATTTCAATTCATATTAAATGTCTAAAGATGTGAAACGTTGAACTTTGATGCAAGCATTGCAAGCTCATATATATTGTGAAGGAAGTGAAAACTGAAAACTGAGCTCAATTGTCACCTTTTACTATCTTTGGTTCCCCATGGTAAATGTTCATTTTATATTTTATATTACATCTGAAAAGTTAATTTAGAAAAACTATTGATTGCGAGTTCGCATCCTTTTAACATAGCGTATAACAATCACAGATTGTTTTTACAATAGCTGGATTTTCAACGGTATTTTTAACACAAATAACATTTTACTTTTGATATATTTTCACATATTATGCTCTTTAACATTTTGCATAGTATCATAAGTAGACAGGGAGTGCTAATAAAAAAGCCATTCTTTTTATCTTTGTCTTTTTCATATCTTTTCTTTATTTTCTGACTGCTGCACTCCACGTTAATTTATATCGGTTTCAAGTACTATTTTTCTTGCTTGTGTGTATAGAATTAGGAAACATTTACGAAAGACTCAAACGATTTTGTAACATTCGATATGCATCATACACACAGCGTTATAATTTCGTGATTGTTAATGCATGACTGCAAAGGATCATACTTCGTCAAACGTACGTAATGCATTCATAAAATATTTTAATAGTTTAGTGACAGTCTCTCCAGAATAATGATTCCTGCAAAGTGGTTGCACCACTTAATAATGTGTAAAAATGAGCACATGCATACATCTTATGAGTTGATAATGTGACTGCAATTTCACTTGGGCTTTATGCGAACTCACAAAAAAGAGAAGCATAAGCAGACAATAAGAGTGTGCTGAAAAGGGAAGTTGGAGGCAGTGTCACCTTTCAGCCTTATCGTAGTGGGGTACCGAGATCCGAGACATTTCGTTTCTTTGTAAAAATTGTAAACAGGGCAATAAAGACAGTGAAAAATGAAATGAAGTCAGACCGACGGATCATTCCTAATACATACATACGTGATGCTTCTGAATATCCAATGAAGGGGTATCGTAATCGTCATCCATGGTATGATATGATCCTCTCTTATACAGATGCCCAAAGCTGGGAAGCGTCTTTTTCAGGTTCATGTTGTATCATACCATTCTGAAGATGAACTGGGCTTCGACTTCATATTGTGGAGAGAGTTGAGTTGTCTCAAAGCAGTCAGTAAGGCAGCAAACTCCTGTGAGTGTAACCTAACTTCTCAACAGTAATTCTAATATATTTAAGGACAAAATTGACTTGATAAACTGCAAAAAACACCTTTAAATAAAAATTCTATCATCAATTACCGGCGGCCTTCTAGTGAGAGTTTTTAAAATTAGATTCGTTTTTCGTAGACACCAGATCCGTGATCAGTCTCTGTTTGCTACCACCAGCTTTTACAAATCGTTGCGTTTATTGGAGCCTTTTAGTCAGAGAAACCAATCAAACTCATACTCATATGCAGGCTATCAAAACCAGCTAAACAGATACAGTATTTATTTGCCGTCAACATGCAGAGCGAGAGAGTAGAAAATATAGCCTTTAAACCTGTTTTGTCTTTCGACTGCGGCATATGTGAAATCAACCTGGACAAATCTCCTCCACAAGGGTTTGTCCACAAGAAAGTGAAACAAGTTGCTACCCAGGTTTCTGCTGTCGGTGAGTTGGTGATTGCAATTCCCCGTTTCTCCTAGTTTTATATGCGATATTATTTTACTAGCCCTGGCATAATTATAAATAATGATAAATAATAATAGTAAAATTTTACTTAATGCACTCTGTAGTTTCAACACCTTAGATATGTATAGCAATGTGGCTAGAAGTTTAACATCGAATGTATTGATGGCTTAAGTGTAAACGACTAATCATTAACTTAAAAACCTTCTTCTATATGTAGTTGGCAAGGATGACAAGTGTCAAGAGAAAGTGTCAAGCAGTATGAGTCCAGATTCAGGCGATTCATGTTTCAAAGCTCCAAAGAGACTATACTTTCATTATGATCGTAATCATTTATATTATGGAACCGTTGCAGCTGCAGCTGCTAGGGAAGCTCAAGTTGAGGTTGAGCGTGAGCCGCAGTTACTTTCACAGCCAATAACCGACCAACGGCTGTGCAATGACGCTTCTGTTAGTGCACAAGCTCAGGTATTTAATGTTTTCCTTAAACCTCTATTATTTAGCAAAAGGCTGGGTATTCATTTAATTTTAAAACATCTACATCTGTTGCAGAATTCGTTCGCGGACACTATTGTTCTACCAGGTAATGTCGTGGATCCAAAGGCTGTTGCTGCGCTTTGTTGCGGCCATTTATTCCATGCAATTTGCTTGCAAGGAAACCTTTCCGAACAGAGGTTTGTCTTTTGCTTAAAATAAATTGTTTATGAGCTGCTGTTAGCTTACCAGAGGTTGAAAAGTTAAATCATGTACTTTATCCTGTTTTAGTGTCCCAACATCAAAATTCTTCAAGTGTCCCAAATGCGATATAAAAATGGGAAAATGTGGAATCATTCGAGTTTATCCATCTGAAATGGATCCTGAAGAATTGGACATCGGACCAACAGCAGAGTTCTTGAACGGTATCTGTTCATGTGAGAATCCAGCATGCAAAAATTATTGGGACCAATCACGATTCGTATGGTGAGTTTTACAATTTTGAACCTGTCTGTATTACACTTTAGTTACAAAAATCATTTAGATACATGATTGATTTGGCGTTTTTTTTCTATTTTTTTTGTAATACAGTGCTGAGGAGTATTCAATGGCTAAGACACATACCGATTTATGCAATAAAACCACAGAAGTGAAGAAAAACATTAAGGTGACAAAAAAGGTAATTAAGGAGCAAAACTATTACCTGGATTGTTTAAATAGAGATATTGAAAAATATCAGAAAATAATTGATAACCAAAACTTACCTACTGATGGTGCCCCCCAACAATGAAGCTGTATATTTATGATCATTTTTTTAAATAACTGTACTGTTGACTGTTAATTTCTGTCCCCTATCTGCTTATATTCACAGTTATCGTATTTTAAGTGGTACCATACCCTGGTTCTCTTCCCATTTTTAAGATAACTGATTTACTAATAATATTTTGGAGTGAAAAAGTGCATGCGTTGTCAAATAAGCATAAAATCAAATAATTATAATATTATACATAGATGTTATATTGTGTCAACAGTTATTACACTAAACAAATATTGCATAAAATTAGATTATATGCACAGATGTTATATTGTGTC
>JAQGAP010002820.1:0-13990 GCA_034697805.1 Orchesella bifasciata | reverse complement strand
GTACTTTCTTACAAGCAGCCTAATCCCTATGATTGTGTTTAAGTAAAGGAAGAATTGTGACAAAATACGTAAGAGAGCTACTGTACTTAACTTGGTTGCTAATGTCATGAATATTTAATTGCTAATTACTGAAGGGAGGTTTTAAGCTTCACACTCCTAAAAGCACGAGACGGCGATTTACTCATTTGAATATTGAATAAAGCATAGATCCTCTTCGCTCAACATCCAACATCCAACACCACCAGCATCAGCCGTTCCCACTTATTTGCCGTCATACTTCATAGGCATTCTACCTGCTGGAATGGAGAGATTTATTCCCACCTCCACAGTACCATATTACAATGCCATATATTTTGTCTCTAAAAAATTTAATGACATATAATATATAAGGATGAGCAGATTGAGTGAATGACCATAAGGACATGCTTATTCCTTCTCATCCACCAGCCTAACTATCTGTTTATGTGCATTATGTATAGAAAACGATCGCATGTAATCTTTCTTCCCTTCGTGTGATGATAAAAGTATTAGAATGCGAGAGAGAGAACAGGGAACAAAGATCCATTGGAAAATGTCATGCATGCAAAGAATCACTAATGCGTCAATGTGTCCATTACATTATCTCTCGATGTTGAAACGGTCTTCTTCTCTTGAGCTGAGAAGAAGATACGGTGCGAGCTGAGCGAACATGAATAGTAGAGAGGAAAAAAATATTTTCGAGGTATTACTTGATGAGGCTCGTAGTATACATATGCTATGGTCTGGTTTTAACCTTTCTTGACTAGTAGATCTTATTTTAAGAGCTTAAGAAGAAGGAGATGCTGCATTGTGCTGTATACAAAGTTTTCTATGTGTGTGTGTACAAAATCTTGTAAAATACTGTGACCGCCTACAACGAAATCTCTTTTCTTCTGACCCTTAATATGCAGAAATTTGGCAGAGGATTATCATATTTTGAGATAAATATTCTACGAGAGCAAACGAGACAGAGGAGAAGCTACTAGGAGGGAGATAGCGATAGCAAGAAAGAGCTCAAGAAAGCAAAGATTTACTGGATATATATTTCCACGGATTAGATGACATTTCTCTGGGCGAAGTAGAAGATATTCGCCTCGAAATGGAATAATTCTTGGATCACGGCTACCACCCGACATCTCGGCGAGTCGATCTGAATGTAATCCTCCACATGTCAGGACCCACTTGGATCGAATACACTGTAGAAAAACAAATCAACAACAAACAAGGACATAACATGTACTCAAGTAATATCCGCATGTATATGTATATGATATAATAGGTATATATTTTATGTAAAATACATTTTAATCATAGTAATCTGTTGTGTTAGATCACAATATTGTACGCAAGAATTCCATTGATATCTCCTATTTTCATAAGGAGAAGGGAGCATCGCATTAGCTCTAATAAAATGAATGCTAAGCTCTTTTGTTGGTTACACAACAAAGGCAAGTCTGAAGATTCCTTCATCACGCGTGATCAATGCATTCATGGAGCAACATTTCGTGAATGCAAATAGAAAGAGAAGAACACAAATTCAGGTCCAGATTTTGCATTACAAACTTCAAGTCGATCGCATCATCAACGTTTTCTATATCAAGTAGTATGCTTAATAAATGTAGCACATTTGAAAGTTTATTAGATACAATTTCTACATATTTAGAGGGATTTGTTAGAAAAACGGTAACAATATGTATAAGATGCTGGTGATGTACACTATACAAATACAAATCTGACAGAGGAGAGTACATGGGAGAAGAGCGCGTATTGGCAACGGGCAATATATCACACTGAGGATCATAATATAAGTCAACAACTTGTACAAGTTGGCGAGCAAATTAACATATTTTATTTCATTGCCCTCTCCCTTGATTAAAAAACATCAATTGCACATTGTTTTCAACAAGGATGGGCTCATGTGTATCACACTGCAGCAGTAGCAGCAGCAACAGCAACCCAAGTGCATGCTAACTTTTGGCTGAATTTACTGAAGTTAACTCTTCTCGAGATAAGAGAAAATGCCAAGTAGGAGAAGAAGAGAGGAAATTTGTAGTCGCCTGCACCATACAAAGAGAGTATATAGAAAAACAATTCTCCTCAGTCACTCTCATCCTCCTCCTACACTCCACATATTCCTTACCACATACACTGTAAGTAGTTATGTCAGGAGATGCAATAAATATGCGGAGCTTCAGGGCTTGCTTGACAATGTATTTAGACTTGAGTCCAAATGTATATAGTAGACAACGGATAAATCTATATTAGCGAGCGCCTCTTCTTGATTTTAGCGTATGTATATATTACCTCATGAAGATAATTCTTGTGCGGCTGCTGGCACACTGACTGCTGTTGTACGTTATGTTATAATATTATGCAAGTTCCTACTCAAGTATGAACCTTAATTTACGTTAATACATAAACAGGAAATAAGTATAGCGCCCCTGCACTTTCAGCTCATCTTTCATGTTCTTTTGTAATCTTGAAAGCTGAACCATAGCCAAAGCCAGGGACAGAATAATATATTTATCCGTATGACAAATTTGCTCTTAGGTTACTTTAGCATGGGTGCAATACTTATCATTAAGTTGAAATTCAAACCGCAAAGAATTAGACACATATTTTTCAGAACTAATGTGTGTTATCCAAATTTTACGTCAACCTTCATTATGATTATTAAGCCTTCTATAAAACTAGAAATCAAGGGAAGCTTTTGTATTTTACAAAACATCTTGACTAGACTACACATGTGTAGGCGACGTTGGAAACCCAAAGTGAAAACTTTCAAAATTTGCATCCATTCTTTCCAGGGAGTCAGAATGAAGTTGTTTGAGCTAAAATTCGTCAGTAGAATGATGAAACTGAAGTTTACGATGCAAATACATTACGGTTCTTAGATTTATTCATGCAAATGCATATACATAATAATCTCCGTCTGCATACAAACACATTATGGGAGCGTCTGTATTTTTCTGTAAAAACTATGGCTGTTTACCAAGCTGCAATATAACACAGTAAAAGTGGCAGCCGCAGCCATTCAAAGAAAAAGAAAGTATAAAGTCTTTACACCTCCAGTGACTTAAGATTTCCCTGCTCTTCTGTCGATGTCTAGTATTCTCCTGCTTTGTATACGCCCAGCTATATGCACTATATGCTTCTACTTATGATCACAATGATGGTGATGATGCCTGATGCTTTACTCTTCTTCTCATAAAATAACAGTAGAAAGTAGTTTAGTTTGTTCTTGAGGTACTGTTTCTCTCTCGTCTTCTCTTCTTGAAGCGAAACACAATCCAACTTTTTTGCTGTGTGAATAGTTTCCTCTTTCTTCTCCTTCACCACTGAATGCGAGTATGAATATTCTCTAACTTCTACACATACATTTATACAATCTTGCCGAGCGAGGAAAGACTGAATGCTACTGCTATATACGCAGGGATTTCAAGTTTTCACAGAAAATGTGAAATTGTGAGGAGGAAAAAGTGTGGTATTTAGTAGTATTCTTTGGAAGCGTAGGAAAACTCGTAGAGAAATTGTGTGAATACTACATATAGTCCCTCGGTGTGTATGGTTGAAATCGACCAGCACTTTCTTTATTAGCCTGTCTGTCAGATCGGGATCACATTACCATAGAGTACACATTAGGGAAAATAGCTTGACTTGCTATATGAAATAAATAGTGTTGCTTGCACAGCAGTATTCTTTTGTAGTTTCTTTTCGCTCGTGTATTTTCACTTGGAGAGAACAAGAGAGAGAGGGAGATCCTTTTCTTACAAACCGATGAGATGGGAAAATGAAGCGATGGAGAGTCAGAGCAGTAGTAGTGTAGTAAAGCACGAAAACAGGAGAGAGCTCTTTAGGGGAAAATACTGTAGCTTCGACTATTGAATCGAGAAAAGGCAAATAAATGGTATACAATATAACCAAACTGAAAGATTGTACACCGGAATAATACAGACAAAATACGAGGACACTGTGAAGTTTACATAACCTTATTCACTCGAACCTTGTTTCCGTTGGTTTTGTTTTCGTTTGAAGATACCAATGTAGGTTTTATAACCCTTCTATAATGGCCTACCTTTAAAAGGATACCGATTTCTCTATGGTTTTTTATGTACTTATCGTTTAATAGAATATGCCTATGTTTGCTTTAACTTATAGAACAAAATGTATAGCGATGAATGCTAGATTCGATATTACTTAAACAAAGGAAGCTCTATGCATGACTTTGTAACAAAGATATTTGCCTTTATGAATAGATCGGTCTCCAGTTCTTGTGTGATGTGATCATATTATGACTTCCTATCTCTTCCAAGGTATATGGCCCACTTATGCCCACAAAGGCAAACATTTTATAACGCAGACTACCTTAAACCAAGAGGACGTTTTATAGGTAGAGTTGGATGGATGTCTGTTAGGTTCTATTATGGTGTATTGCCAAATGGAGTAGAACTGGAAAGGCAACATGGAATACCTTAAAATATCAATTTCGTGGTCTATATTCGTCTCAATGTACAACGTCCTGTTGTCTTTATAATGTACATGAAAGTAATCAAACAGTAGAAAATGGTAGCATTGATTCATCTAAATGAAATACTAATGTGTTAAATTAAATGTTCTGCAAGGGTAATTGGAATATCAATACTTTCTCTACATTTCATCTAAGCAAAATACTTCCAGTATCTAGGTCAGTGATAAACAAACCCAGAACATTAAAACTTTGAGTAAACCGAAAATTTGAATCGAATTGAATTTTCACGATTAATTAAAATTATAAAACGTACTACTAGTGACAAAGTATATAAGAATGTATTACATAACCTAAATATTAAATGTTACACTAATATATTCAAATAATATGGTTCAGTTTTTACATGAAACCCAACCTTTTGTTGAAAACGCATGTGCCATACCAATACAGCAGCAGCCATATTATGAACGTAACAGAGTATGCAAAATAAAAAATAAATTGAAGCGACATAATAAGAAAATATATATAGGCCCATAGAATTCAGGTTAAAATTTATGTTCAAGATACATGGTCTCCAAAATCATCAAGGGAATCTTCGCAAAGCTTCTCGGAGAGTCAACACAACCTCAATCGACATGAAAGAAAATAAGCATACGCTGAAGAAAGAGTTTTGTAACTTACTTTGCTACAACCAGTCGACTCGACACTACTACTGGCAAGAGGACTCTAGTCCCTGATATTTTTCTGGGTTCTCTTCATAATGAAAGAGAAAGTTGGCTCAATGTCCAACAGCACATTTCAAATATGCATACATTTTTTCTCCTCTTTCCAGGAAAACAGAGCGATAGTTTTTCTTCGTATTCCTCTCTTTAGCAGTCATTTCGAATAAATGGCCAATTTGATACTGGAGATTATGCTCGATATTTTGTCATTAGAGTCATATGAAACGATTCCCTAAGGAAAGATTCACCCTAGTAAGAGAATGAGAGAGTAATCTTTCTGCAAGTTTTTTTATAGTACCTTGGTTTTGGCAAATGTGCATATATAAAATTCCTGAAATCTATAAGTATCATTAAAGTTTACCTCTTGGTTAGAATACTCCTCCTGGCTGGGATAATTTAAGGAGAAAGCAACACAATTCAGCGGCAGCGGCAATGCATATTATTTTTCTAGCTACTATTTTATGGCCACTGTTTGTACTATGCATACACGAGTAGGTATTACTAAGACTGGAATGAATGTCTGAATGAATATCAAGAGACACGTAGTTGTTGGCTAAGGTTAGTAGAAACCTTTCTGTGCTACTTTTGGACGAATAAACATTGTAGAATGAGCGAAGAAAAGTGTACATGTGCAATATAATTTAGTCGAAATGAAAACTTACGTAGTTAAAACTCTTAAACATGTTTATAGCATAAAATAATTATTATTATATCAATTATAGGAGGTGGTTTTGCTTGATAATATGGTATTATCTAAGGCATTAGTTAAGTTATTTATTGATATTAATATAAATTTGTGTTGCTTTCTTTTCAATAGTTTTTTTACCAAACTTTCTCTCACCAACTTTAATTCTAACTAAAAGTGTATTTTAAAAACTAAGCGCATTTTCAACTAAACTTCGGAACCCCAGCTACGTACACTCCAGTTAGTCTAGTGTTGACTTTCAGAGTTTGAGTTATAGAAAGAACGTGTATTTTATGATTTGATATGTGTAGGTTTGCTCCAAGTGAATGAAACGTTCTTTGTGTAAGAGATGCTGAGAGCCATCTCAATTTTTCTTGTTACTGCAACAGCAGCGAAAGAGGACAGGAGCAAAAAATTGAGGCATACACATCCACGACTACAATCCACTAAGCATTTGCTTTCACACAGTCATTTATTTAACGAAGTAGAATATTAAACATTTTTATGCAGGAAGGAAACCAGTGAAAGTAGCAAGTGAGCAAAAAGAAGAGAGGCCAGAAATATGGTTTGAGCGTACATAACGTCTAGGACCAATACAATGGAATGAGTGAAGTGGTAGTATCATAGTGTGGTGTGGTGTACGGTGTGATACTTCATGTATTCATGTATATGTTCCTCCATAGTTTGTTGATGGCAGTGGTAATAGTCGACAGTTTATAGTTCCATCCAAACGCAATAATCATATCGTCGTGTGGGGAGAAAATTTTCGTCTTTTTTTGCCCACCCTCTGTTAATATAAACATCAGATATAACCTCGAGAAAACCAAATTTTGGTCTGCTACTTGACTGGCTGGGGCTTTTCTTTGGTTAGAAAAAGTGAATAACAACGCAAACGAAGACTAGTGAGCAAGTTAAACGAAGTAGTAATGTTAAAGTCATGGGATCTACACACGAGATATGAGAATGTGCTACTATTATTTACCATACTTAAGCAATATTCTGGTGCATGCATATGACTCTACGCTATTGCTTCAAAACATTTATTATAATGCATACTTGAGAGTTGAGACCTTTTTTTTTTACATAACCAAGCTAAATTAAAACATTATGCAGACATTTTGCTTGATACTTTTCTCCCACTTTTTGTTCATCGTTTCTGGGAGAGAAAAGTAAAGATGGTCGCTATATGGAACCACAGAGCCGTTTAGAGCAAGAACGAGAGAAAGTAAACTAGGAGAGGAGAATTGGCTGCTGCCGCTGCTGCTGTTACCACTGACGTGATACTCGACAACATTATGGCATAAGAAAATAGGTGAAAGTGGAGTATTCATATTGAATGTTTGCATATTATGCTCAGCCGCTGTCTATCTGCTTGCTACTATGGTTGGTGGTGGTAGCGGCTGCCGCTGCCTACGCGTTTTTCTTCATTCTCATTGTTTGTATATGTTCTCACTTGCTCAGAGAGTATCACATAGGCCGAGAAAGTGAGAGGGAGAGAGTTCCACAAGTTTTCAAGTGAGAATATCGATTTAGACTTTTCCTTTTATCCGCCATGTAATAATATTGTTCTAGAAAAGTCTGCAAGTTGAAGGCTCAAAGGAGGAGAGAAGTGGTTCGTGAAATAACGGCATTCTGCTACATTCGAGCCACCAAAACTAACCATGACTGCTAATAACGTTATCAAATATATAAAACGTGTATAGCGTACTTAGACTTGACGTATAAATATTATGCTTCTCCAATTCACTGACACATGTAGATAGAAACTTCTCTTTCAGACTACTTAAGCAGCATTTAATGAGTATATTTTTCTCAGCAATATTGCTTCAAGTTCACACTACACCACACACATGCTCAACTCTTCCTTCCACATTCCTCTCGGTTCTCGCCCGTGCATTAGATTTGTGGATGAACATTCACCGCTCTCTGACTCAAACTCAATATCCATATTTATGAATGTGCGATCCTTTTAACGCATAAGAAAGCCACACAAATTTCACATTTTAGAATGCATTAGCACTTCAAAATTCATTTAATTTCGTTAAGTTGCCGTCGTTAGTCTTCAAGGACTTTTTTAAAGGATGACTAAGATTACAAAAGAAACTGTTTTTCAATCCGGAAACATTTGAAGGAAGGAAGAAATGCTGTTAATAGCTACTCATCATTTATGCAATTATAAAACTGTTTGACTCTGACTCAACCAAATGGCAAATGTTATCTGAATTAATTACTTAAGTTATTGCACTTACCTCTCCCTTATCACTGAACACCATGACGGGATAGTCGTTGCCGTCTGCTGATTTCTGGAATTTCACAACTTGAAATTTTGAATGAATTTCTCCGCCCAGTTTTGCAAAATTTTCCCCATAGGAGCGCGTTACCTGAGCCCAGTCTACAATACCAGTTTCTGGAGACCATATAGCCATTAGTCCCTGTAAAGAAACGTAAATTGGATGATTCATAAAGACACAAACATCTAGCGACAAAAAAGTACCATCGTCAGTTACTCAAAATATGTTAGTTTTGCGACCGTTCTGTATACGAAGGAAAATTCTGGTTTATCATCTCATTTCATCGTCATTCATATGTCTACCTTAGCAATTTGAAAATGTTCCTTTTAAATCAATGAAGCCAACTCTCAACACACAAGTCGACCGAGACTCGGCTTTATCGCTGACGAAAGAACTACATGGTAGTAAGCGTGTATTTAGAAAACCGTATGAATTGTAAAGGAGCATTTCAAAGCACACCACACGAAAGCATTAACATAATGTCCTGTCATTCTTCATCTTCGCTGATACTGCAGACTTCTTGAATGTAGCAATCAACGTCATCTCTGAGGTAATGCAGTACGTACACTGTATACCGATGCAATACTGTTTCGTGAGCTATTCATTGAATTGAAACTCGTGGAATCGTGTATTTTTATACGCTCTGATGTATCAGTATGGGAAGACATGCCGCCGCCATAACATTGGTTTTCTCGTATTGAAAAACACTGAATATTTTTTACCACACGAAAAGAATGTCGAATCTATCTGCTAACAAGCTCCCACCACACCACCACAACCATACCGTCATGAGGAAGGAAAACATGACATGTCAATCTTATGCGTACATACAATGCTTTTTCTCTGCTCATTTGTTCGAGCAGATAAAATTTTATAGATTGAACTAATACCCAGTAATAAAGATACAATAATAAAATATGGACCAATCTCCATCTATTCTCTTCCTTCTTGTCCTTTCCTCTCCATCCTTTCCTTTCTTCCATAGCAGAACAGCAGCGAATGTTGTTACTTTGATAGAATGAGCAAAGGAGGACAAAAATGATATCAAAAGCGACGAGAACCTAGTAGCCTGCCATGGAGTAGCAAGCAAGCAGCAAGCCCAAGAGTACAACAAGAATGTAGTGAAATGGTATAGCGCAACAAAAAATGGTAAGAAATAAAAATGAAACGAAAAAATAGAGAAGAGAGGCAGACAAGAAAGAGAATCCAATGACAAATACGACAATGAAAGCATATCCATATGTATAACAAGTATACAACATCAAAATACGGATGAAATACATTCTCCACGATACCAAAACCCAATGCTTCTTCAAGTGAGCTGAGCACTCTTCTGGTTCGTCTGTACTTTTATATATGTTTTCCATACAATAATAGTGTTGCTTGATGGCGTTGCTATTGTTAGCTTGATCTCAGCCTTTGCGATCATCAGAGTTTGAGTTTTTTTCTTCTTGTGCTGGGCTGCCGTTGAGAAAGCTTACTCTATATTCTGTTTTCCCCTGGACTAGATATTTCCTGATGGGATTCCATTCTTTCTTTCTCATCATTTCTCCAGTATTTTTACATCCTTTTTCCCAACTCATAGCCATTCAACCGTCCTCTTTGTTATAATGAACGTGCGTGCATACATACTGCTACAGTTTCCTTTTTACTATGAATCTACGACTCCACTCTATCTTTGTTGCTTGTTTCAGCGTCTGTTGTGGTGCCTATATATATATATATATTTGTTGTGTTGTGGTATACAATACACAGCATATTTATCTAATAACCAACGAAAGAAATAAGAAACATGCTTTCTAAGATAAATTCCATGTCCTTTATAACAGTCATTCTTTACAACAACCAAAAACGATTGCTGTTCTAACATGCTACATTCTGTTCTCTTGTAAGGAATAAGGACACACAGGTCTGGTCGATATGAAATTTCAGATTGGAGGTTGTAATCTAAATCGATATCAGTTTTATTGAGTACACAATAAGGACATGGTATAACTTTAGAAAAAAACAGAGTTACGGAGAGTGCACTGCTGCAAACACAAACAGTAGGTTTTGTGCACATGCTGTTTACATGGGTAAATGAGAAGGCCTATTTATGTAATGTGATGTTGTATTATTGTATGCCTCTAGAGAATAGCTTTTGCATTACATAACATTGTACAGTATTACACAACAATAATATAAAATCAAAAGAAACCAAGACGGACGGACAACATAAAAAGAAACAATCTAAGATTTAGATTAGCTTTCCTGTATGTATGCAATCTGCTGTGGAGTTGTACGACGCATTGTTGTTGGAAGATCTTATCTTTTCCTCTAGATATTGAATGATATTTTATGCTGTGCTATTGTGTGTGTAGCCAAGAAATTAGACAGAAGTAGTCGACAAAGTTAGAAATGTACACGCATTTTTACTTTTCTTGTTCCCTGAGGTTATGTTTGTTCCGGTTATTTTCATTTATAGCATCATGCAACTTTTACCCTTCATTTATACAAATATTATGAATAAAAAGTTAAAAGTTGGAAAAGTTTTGAGAGAAGCAACAATTATTATGTGTGTATTTCGTTTTCTTACCTCACAATATGGTTCAAAAGACTTAATTCTTTCTTTACTAACGATTTCAAGATTTGGTACATTATTCTGGAGTCCTCTTTCATAAAGATCCTTAAGGCGTGGGATTTGTTCTTGGCTGACAGCTACTATTAATTTTCCACATTTTTTGTACGGAATATGGTTTTCGTCCAAGTATTTGTAACTCAAATGCATCCCATCGACACATAATTTAGCCTTCAATGAGCCCGGCTTGTAGCTGTATAAATGAAATCATTATTAGGCATCACAATTATGTAGGCTCTCAAAACCATGATGGTGAGTCAAATGTGAATTACATCAGTGCTAAAGACACATAAATTTCCTATTAGCATTAGGAGGTGTGGATAAAAAATGAGCTTACTAAATTCCAGCATGGATAACTCCACTGTTGTGTCCACTTTGATGGGTTCCTAAGTAGTAACAATAAGAAGTACAAGGTTTAATATGATTGTCGGCATAAAAAGTACTGTGCTCAACTCTGCCAGAGCACTTTGCAATGAAGATGTAAGCAAACTACTTCGATTTTTATAAGCAGGTAGGAACTAACATCAGAAGAAGAAAACTAGTGACTACCAACAAGATGCTAATGCATCGTTAGCACGCATGATACTGCTAACTGTGACCTACACGATACAAAAATTACACTGGGATATGAGTGAATAGATTTAGCTGAAAATATAATATCATATTGCATATCAAACAAGCAGTTTTAATGAGCGTTGTATCGAAATTGAATATAATCGTAAGTGCTAGTTACTAAAGATGTAAATTCAACCATTACTGTTTAGAATTCATCACAAATAGTTTTTAATCATTTTTACATTGGTAAAAACCGTTACAGGTCACTACGAAAGTAGTAGTAGTAACACTTACAAAATAGGTACGTGTATTCAATAAATTATTGCTTTTGAACTTTGTGTGCCACCAACAACACCTGTGAAACGTATCGAACTCCAACCACTACATTATCCAAACGTACCGTTTGTAGTGGATTGCAGTTTATAAGAATCTATAAAGGTTAATCATATTATACAACGAAGATTCGTCGTTGATCCATTAGAAGTTTTAAAAGTTTAAGTTCTTTTATGGCAACCGAATCTGCCCATTTCATGGTGCTCGCTGGGTTCCATCCGTAAATGGATATTCAATCAATCTCTCATCCACTTCGTGTTCTCCAAATGTGAAAAAATGTTTAGATGGTAGACATACAGACAAGCACGTAGAATACACACAGCACAGGAGCACAATAGAACAGTTCAGATATAGCGAATAAGTAAGACTGTTATCCGATTGTGCAAATAAATGCCAATTATTGCATTTAGACATTTAGGCATATAGTTTCATGTACTTGTACTTTTGCTACTAACTACTAACCATTTTTACTTGAAATTTGCCTTTGTTTCTGGATGTACAAAGAATCCGATGGTGAAACTAACTATTGAAATTCAAATACTAATGTAGAAGTTATTCCATTAATGTTTGAAAATGTTCCACCAGATTGTACAAAACCAAAAGGAAAGAAAAAAAGGTAGTTTGGTAGTTTTTCCTTTTTCAAATCCAGTGAAGTTTTTTTAGTTCATATAACAGAGAACGGTGATCGTATGTGGGAAGGAGTACGTGTTAAATTAAACATAAAATGCAGTACTTTCCAAAAACGTGCAGTTCCCAAACTACTACAAACTGATACAACACATGAAACGACAAAGAAGCAGCATTCGGTCTTGATTGCTAATTTCGATTCCTCGAAAACAATTGCTCCACAGGGGCCTGACATCTTTGAAATGAAACGATAATAGACTTGAAGATAACCACAACCAACCACTAGATTGGGAACCTCGTCCATAAACATATTTGCCAATGAGTTAGCTTAATGTTAATCTAAGAAAGAGCAAAAGCTGACCCCTTTTCTTCATACTTTCTTCAGACAACCAAAATTACTACGAAGCTGTTGCACATTGTATCCCTATTTACGAATCCTGTCTTTGCCGATTGCATATTGTTTCTGGCAAGGAGCGGCAGCACATGCGTCAAAATTACGGTGAAAGAAATATTGTCAAGTACAGGAATATTCAGTGAAGAATAATTTTATGGGACAGCACAATCAACTTGGTGCCACACACAAGATACCGTTCCTTCTTCTATTCCTGTCGACTTGTAAAGTAACGGTGAAGACGCTGTAATCATTAGAATGATGAAATGGCAATCCTAGAAATCAAAGTTTCCCTCAATGTATTGCAAGGGTCTACCTCAACGTATATGAGACTCATGCAGTGTGCTTACCGCTCGGTTCTTAATTTTTCGGTATTCTCTATTTAACAACTGCATAACATGGTTGACTTGGAGTAGTGTTTCTAATGAGTCCAGCTCAGTTTATCTAGTACTCGCCCACCCAAGTTGAAATTCCAGCAATCCATAAAGCACATTAGAGAAAGACATGAACATGACTTTCAACAGCTTTACGTTTTTAGTGAAGTAAACATTGAGTTTCTTTCGCTATACACTCCATTGTCCAGCAGTCCGCTCCTCCACTCTCCTCTTTTTTAATCCAATTTATTCTAATTAATCCCTGACATTTGCCATTTGCACGTTCATTCATCCTTGTAAAGCTCTCCAATTAGGGAAGTGGAAGGTATTCGCGGAAACAGTGATGATGTCTACGTGAGCTTTTGTATCTGAGCGGGATAGCGAGAGAAATGGGAAAGTAAAAAGCACAAAATAAACTCCTTACTTGAAAGATGGTTCAAAAGGAAATTCGTAATGCATACTATTTCTCTCTAATGAGTTCTTAGGACTCTTCTTTCCCCGTTTGTTTTAATCCTGCTCTCAGAAATGATTACTAGTTATGGAGAAAGCATGATGATGATGCTGTTATTATGTTGATAAGACCTCATCGTCCTCCCAACTATTATATCGTATTACAGAAAACTTACTCTCTATATTCTACAAGTAGAACGGTATATAATCCTTGTTTTATTTTGTTTCTCCTATTCTCATCACGCCGGTGTAAGCTCATTAAATTAAAAGAGGCTATGAGCTACTAATGATTATGGACTACAATTGAATTGACGTACTTTCAGAATTGAAAGATAACCTCTCAGCGTCGACATTTCACTCCTTTTAATTCTAACAAAACATAATTGTTATCTGGTTGCATAATTTTACTTGTTTTAACAGATCATTACAACGTATTTTTTAAAATTTCATCGAAAAATC
>JAQGAP010002819.1:0-13991 GCA_034697805.1 Orchesella bifasciata | reverse complement strand
CGGTATACTGTACTGACTTCAGGATGCCACTCATCTTCTTCCTCTGGTTCTGGATGAGGAGTCTCAGAACTCCCCTCCGGGTATTCCGGAGTGATTTCATCCTCCAGCTCGGACTTTTGTGCTTTTTTAATCCAATCCAAGTGTTTTCTCACATCCAAGAATCCATTAGGAATGGACCACTGGCAAAGTCTCAGAATCTGGACACCGCAGAGTGTCTCCTTCCCATTTTCCCCAGTGCAAATAAGCCCACCGCCCCACTCCCTGTCGCAGGTTGAGCCTCCCGAATAGTTCTCAACACCGCAAAGAACATTCTCATCAATTTTAACTTTTAGTCCAACCTTATCCATCCGGTTTATCCGCCTTACGCACTCTTCCCTATCCAAAATGTTGAATTCTCTTTGCATTAATTCGGAGCCTCTGCTCGTGTTCCTTGGAAGCGAGAGCTCATATGCGGGATGGGAAGGCATATCCTCAGCCCTCTGAAGCTTTGGCAGCGCTTTTGGATCAACATCCACATTCTCACTGAGTTTGAGAACTGCCAGGTCATTTTTGAAATATCGATCCGTGCTCAAAACAATCTTCTCCAGAACATGAGGCTGGTAGGAGCTTATCATCCTTTTCTCTCTATATCCTTCATCTGACAACCTCTTAGCCGTCCGCTGGAAACCTGGAAGAATGTTGATGTTTTTCACATGAATGGATTTTCCACCAGAATTGACTTCGATTCCAGGATACGCTTTTAAGTCTCCCTTGCCAGGGGCCACACATTGGGCAGCAGTAACCACGGTATCAGGGGCAATTAGAGTTCCTCCACAGGGTTTTCCTCCATTCGACGTGATATGAACTTGATGTGCAGCTCGACTAGCTGGCGCTTTCTCCCCGTATAACTTCACTTTGTAGAAGGTGTTTGGATCCTGCTCCCCACCATGTTTTATAATCCAATCCCGGAAATAGTCGACCTCTGCATAAACACTCGGCGCGCAACTCTCTTCATCCCCATTTTCAAAACAGTTCTCGTCAATTTTGCCTGTACCACCTACGCCAGCTATTTTTGTGAAGAAAAGTGTTTGAAAAGAGTCCGTAGCCAAAATTCGAGTGGAAAAGACAATTTTTATAAGTAATTTTCCTTAACTACCTCTGTGTGATGTAACTCCGCAGAGCACAGCATAGCCGTCTTTTCCCCTACAAATTGCTGGTCCCCCAGAATCCCCTTCTCCAGCTGTGGGATCAAGTATATCCCCCAAGTGGCCACCCACGCAGAGGAGTTGTGGCGGATGTAGTGAAAGCTCGGGCTCATCCGTGGGGTAAGGCACCTCCCAAACATCCTCACTTCCGAAGCAAGATTCATCACTGCGAAGTGCGACATTCGTTTTTTGCAAGTGGTCCGAACCCTTGAAGGTGTGGGTAGTTCCCCAACCCACAATTACGGCTTTGTTCGCGTATTCTATCACAAAAAATGTTATTAGTTTTTTTTTCTTCTCAAATTTCTCAATTTGCCCCATTTTTATAAAAAGAAACCTTACCCATTTCATCCATTTCTTTTGGGGCAATTTCCAGTGATTTCACATTCTTTCCAAACTCTATGTCTTTTGATAGTCTCAACAATGCTATATCGTTGATGAAATGACCACCATTCATGTATTTTTTATGGGGAATGATTTTCTCAACTTTGTAGTCATTGCTCGGCATCTTCACAGTCGCAATGTTTCTGCCAACCTTGATAGTCAAATCTCGGGCTTTCATGGTCACCCCTTTGTCCACAACGCAGTGGGCGGCTGTGAGAATGTGGCGTTTGTTGTAAATTGTGCCACCGCAGAAAAATTGGCCACCCTCTGTGAGCATGGCCATGTGAGGAAACTCGTTGAGCTCGGCTCCATAAGTTGTGGCGAGCAGACTTTCAGTGGAGTTTACGGTGCAACAGTAGGCCATCTCCCCGGACGTTTTCCCACGGGTGCAGGGTTCCCGGTAAATTTCTTCAAAATCTTCGTCGCATGAAGGTTCCTTTTCGCAAGATGATACCTCGCAGTACCCCATGACGCTTGTTGACATGGCTGAAATTTAGTTTGGAAATGAAAGATTAAAATGAATAGGTTAAGTGTCAAGTTAAATGTGAACTTACCAAGAAAAAAAAGTACACAGGCGAATGCCGAAGGGAACTGGTATAGATTCCCCATGGTGGACTACTTGATTTATGGAAATTTTTGAAGTTTTAAAATCAAAAACTCTTTTTTTTGCTACATAACCACGCTCTTGGTAGACTGGATGATGGTGTTTGATACCCAAATTAATAATGGCGCTCACTTTATATACTCCAAACTTGCTAATTTTTATTTTCAAAAATCTGTTTAAATCACACGTTCCATCTATTTTGTAGCAACGTGCAGTGATTAACTCCAACACTTTGTGCTCGTACCAGAGTGAGTAAGGCTGCCTTTTTTGTAATCTTAAAGTAGCTCATTAGATTCCATTTCCTGGAATATGTTTATAAATAAGTAAACAATATACGAGTATGGCTGGTGAATTATTCCTTGTGGTACGAATTTTATAGCCTTTTTCTAAGATTACCTCAACTTTACAATTTGCATGCTGATCACTGACAAATACCAAGGTCAAAAAATGCTAGTTTATTATGCCTTTGTTTGTTAGTCCAGGTTGGATAAACATGCTTAAATTTCTTCCACGTGATCCCAGCTTTTAGGATGAAAAAAAAATGAAGAGTTAATGATCGAGTTTAAATCACTTTTCGTCCTTCTTTTTCCTCGAGTGGTCTGCATTCTGCATAGTACAGATTTGCTCTCAGTAAACCAGGAAGCGTTGATGTTTGAGCATTTTTATCAAATTTTATTACCCGTTTTTACAGCTAAAGTTTCCAAATCTCGTATATTTTTCTGCTTATTGTGAAGTTAGTTGACTTCATACTTCGCCACAAATTTAAAAAGTCTAAAAAGCCTGCTAATGATGTTGGCTAGCTTCGTTAAGTTAGTCAGTAGTGTTTATCTCATAGTTCACACTTGTATACCTTTTTCCTACTAACAACTCATGCATAATCATATCTTGATGGGTTACATTACACCAGCAGCATTTTGTATATATGCACATACATGTGCACTCAGAAAAAAAGAATAGAACACGAAACTTCGCTCAATTTTATTATCTTAGGTGGCTAATCACATAGTCGTAAAACAACACGTCTGAAGTTGAATGAGTGTAGCATGAACATATATTGTTTGATAGATTTTATCGAGGAATTCATAGTCAGTCAGATGTTCCACCATTTATTACTAGCTTCGCACAATATTTCCAGTGGTCCCACGAGGTGGTTGCATACATCTTATATTTGGGAATTTGAATAGCTCATTTGAAATACCCCGATTTGATAACGAGTTTGGCAGGTTTGGTAGCCGTTTCGGTTTTATAGATAATATTTTCAAGGATTACACATTTCTCGAATAGTTTGCTCCATTATTATATTCAGTTTTGTGTTACAGGATTTGCTTTTGTTGTATTATTCTCCCTCATAGGAAGAGCTGGAAAGAATACCATTTTTTGGGGGTACTGATTGCGGAAGGAATCCTGATGCTTCAGTTGTTAAAACATCATATCATAGAGTTGACCAACTCAGGTTGGATTTCTTGCCCCTTTGGTAGTGAAATACGGCAAACATACATGGGGCACTAATATGCCTCACACTACTGATATGGTGGCCTGCTTGAATACTGTATTTTTACTGCAAACCCTGTTTTTATTACTGCAGTAATTCGGTTTCATTGCGGCAATGGATGGTTGTGTAACAAAATGCGTCGGGATGCCGTAGAATGATGATGACAATCAGAAAGAAAGACAAACTCTCTTGTGAAGTGGAGCACTTTTTCTCAAAAAATTTAATTAATCAGTTTTGTATGTTTTCACACAACTTTGTTACAGTTTCTAAGAAAATTCAACAAAATACTTTTTTGGGTTTAGGTTTAAAATAGCCTTTTAATCATCTTAATTATTAAGGAGTAACGAGTATATATTAAATTGTGGAAAAGGATTAAGAAAAAAATTAACTTTCGCATTCAGATAAATTCACCTTCGCATTCACGTCGCATTAAAATTCGGGATGGTTCGGAAAGTAGCGTTCTCGCTATTTTTCACTCATTTGCATCAGCATTTAGTGTAAGTTTTACATTTTGTTACGGCATGCTCGCTCATCATGTTTTTCGCTTGCAGTTCTTAATGCTTTAGCTGCTATAATTTTAGAAGAATATAGAAGCCTAATTTTATAACCTAAGTGTATCATAAAAATCGCCTTGGGTGAGAGCTTCACCATCAAAAATATGCATTCGATGCTGCTAATGGCCCTACCTACTATTTTAAAAATTTGGAGAAATACTTGTTGGAAAATTTTATTGTTGTTAGCTGGCATCATAAAGTTTTTAACTAGTAGTTCATCCTTCACCTAATTTTTTCCTGTTTCCAATTTCTAACGCTAATAATTTCTTGATATATTAATCCACCTGCATTTGCTATGCATGCACATAGAGCTCTTCTCAAGTAATTTAAAGAATAAATGGAGTGCGGTTTCGTGTTCAATTCACGCAGTTATAAGGTTTATTAGGTGGCAAATAACCTATTCGCAAAGTAATACTCCTGACGAACTTGCGCCTGAGTTACAAGCCTCCTGCAAATGCTCGAGTGCACCCCATAATTTATTGTGTAGCGAATCTTCCTTTGTTCATAATGATGCTTAATGAGAACAAAGAGTGTACCTTCTTTCAACATCAATGCGAAAAGTAAATCAGACGATAACACTTTACAAGGAGTAGTGCATAAATAGGTAGACAGACAACTTATATTGTTGCTGCCTGGAAGCACAAGAATCCGAACGTATTTTTTGAACTAGAGATATCACCAATAAGTAAGAATAAGCCAACAAATTTTAGTTTCTGGAAATGTTGATGAGTCAGTTATTTTGTACCGAACCAAACTTTGAACATTCAGAACGTCATCATAATTAGTTTATCAAAATTAAATTCAAGCTATGAAATTTTCGATTCTGTCAGAACTATCAATCCTGTTCAGAACTCGGTTAGAGGTACAGTGAACCAAGTATATTTTAATACTTCAAAAAATTCAACATTATTTACCCTGAAATTAAAGTTTGATTTGACAGTTTTTTTTAAAATTCTGATATCAAAGGTTCAACACGAGTCATTTAATTTGATTGATGAGCTGTTAATCATCAATTGATGGAATATAGGGAACGGACTACGGATTGTATGAACGAGAGGAGTTTCCGCTGTGGTGCAGAATTCATGGAGGTCATGATTTGATATAATTTCCTTGTTTTCCAACCACGTCCAATAACTAAGAAACCAATTATATTTTTTATCAGAACACTCAAAGGAAGAAAAAGAGGAATGAATGAGACATAATATTCAGCTGCCTACTTATCATCATAAGAGAGAAGGAACTGAAGGTTCTACCTGAACTTGTTCATACGTAAAGAATGAATGAGAAGTAGTCAGTGCTTAAATATTTTTAACTGCCTGCTTCCGCTAAAAACTCATTGTTGATTTTACAAGTGAAATAAATCATTGCTACAAGTTTCAGCCAGGAATGGAGTAATTGTGCAAGGCGGACAGCACAACAGGTTTTTTGTATGTGGGAAAAATCATAAAAATATTTCTCCTCTGCTGAATCTTGCTGCTACAGCTCTTTAAACATATTGAGCTGACGAACTCAGCTTGGATTTTTACGCTTTTGGTAAATAAGTGCATTGACTGCCCTAGAGAAACACTGCTACATGTTTCAGTGATAGAGAAATCAGGCTACCCGACACAGAAAATATAGGGCACCACATGCATACGCTTGCCATGGATATAGTGACCTACTTATATTTTGCAGCGATAGTTGTGTAACAAAATGCTTCGCCACCAGCGGCTATCGTACGATCAAATTTGTAGCAGTTGAATAAACAAATAACAAAAATAAGTTTTTTTTTTTGCGTATTTGAAAAAATATTTATTCCATCCGAATTACTGAAGTGAAAATAAGTGAGCTTGAAAAAATTTAGACAAAAGATATAAACTGTTGTATTCATAAATCTGGTTTAGGTTTGCCTTTGAAGGAGACATTCCATCAAAATCTCACGTCAGTTAGCTGGGTAGCATCTTCGCCTGTTATAATCAAACACGTATCCAGTTTTTTTACACGTGACTGGTCGACGACAGCCACGTCTTCCTCCGGGTCCGAGTTCTGTAAAAATTTGTCCAGGAGGACAATCTTTTACTTTTACTAGTTTAGCAAGACACTGATATTTTCCGGGTTCGACTTCTACCGGATCGAGTCCAGGAGGACAACGTTTTACAACAAAACGACACCCATATTTTCCGTTTCTGAGTTTTGTAAAAACTTTTCCAGGAGGACAATCTTCTACTTTAGTTATGGGCCGATAGACGGCACTGACTTCAGGATGCCATTCATCCTCCGGTTCTGGTTCTGGATGTGGAGTCTCTGAACCCCCCTCAGGGTATTCTGGAGTGATTTCATCTTTCAGCTTGGATTTTTGTGCCTTTTTAATCCAATCCAGGTGCTTTCTCACATCCAAGAATCCATTGGGAATGGACCACTGGCAGAGTCTCAGAATCTGCACACCGCAGAGCATTTCCTTCCCATTTTCCCCAGTACAGATGAGCCCTCCGCCCAACTCCCTGTCGCAGGTTGAACCCCCAGAATATTTCTCAACGCCACAGAGAACATTCTCATCAATCTTCACTTTAAGTCCGACCTTATCCATCCGATTCATCCGTCTCACGCACTCTTCCCTATCCAAAATGTTGAATTCCCTTTGAATCAATTCCGAACCTCTGCTCGTGTTCCTGGGAAGGGAGAGCTCATACGCGGGGTAGGAAGGCATATCCTCAGCGCCTGGAAGCTTTGGTAACGCTGTGGGATCAACATCCATTTTTTCACTGAGTTTGAGAACTGCCAAGTCATTTTTGAAATAGCGATCCGTGCTCAAAACAATCTTCTCCAGAACATTAGGCTGGTAAGAGCTTATCATCCTTTTCTCTCTCAATCCTTTATCCGACAACCTCTTAGCCGTCCGCTCAAAACCTGGAAGAATATTGATGTTTTTCACATGAACAGATTTTCCACCAGAGTTGACTTCGATTCCAGGATACGCTCTCACGTCTCCCTTGCCAGGTGCCACACATTGGGCAGCAGTAACCACGGTGTCAGGCGCAATTAGAGTTCCTCCACAGGGTTTTCCTCCATGCGACGTGATATGAACTTGATGTGCAGCTCGACTAGCTGGCGCTTTCTCCCCGTATAACTTCACTTTGTAGAAAGTTTTCGGATCCTGCTCCCCACCATTTTCAATGATCCAATTACGGAAGTAGTCGACCTCAGCATAGACACTCGGTGTGCAATGCTCCTCATCACCATGTTCAAAGCAACTTCTGTCAGGGCCATCTTCTGCTCCCCCTGTTTAAAAAATCCAACAAAAAATCTCAAAAATTCGCTCATTATTCTCTTAAAAAACTAACTTTTCTACCTCCATATGATGTAACCCCACAGAGGACAGCATATCCGTCTGGCCCCCTGCAAATTGCAGGTCCCCCAGAATCCCCTTCCCCAGCTGTGGGATCCAGGATGTCTCCCCAGTGGCCACCCACACAGAGGAGTTGTGGAGGGTTTTGTGAAAGCTCAGGCTCATCCGTGGGGTAAGGTACATCCTGAACTCTGGGATCTCCGAAGCAAGTGTCGTCCCTGCGAAGTGCGAGATTAGTTTTTTGCAAGTGGTCCGAAGCCTCAAAGGTGTGGGTAGTTCCCCAACCCACAATCACGACCTTGTCCCCGTATTCTAACATCAAAAATGTTGTTAGCTTTTAGTTTTTTATGAATTCCCAATTCGCCCCCTTTTTCCTTACCCATTTCATCGAATCCCTTTGGGGAAATTTCCAAGGATTTCACGTTCTCTCCAAACTCAATGTCTTTCGTTAGCCTCAGCAATGCTATGTCGTTGATGATAAGAGGAGCCTCTTGGTATTTTTTATGGGGAATGATTTTCTCAACTTTGTAGTCATTGCTCGGCATCTTCACAGTCGCAATGTTTCTGCCAACCTTGATAGTCAAATCTCGGGCTTTCATGGTCACCCCTTTGTCCACAACGCAGTGGGCGGCTGTGAGAATGTGGCGTTTGTTGTAAATTGTGCCACCGCAGAAAAATTGGCCACCCTCTGTGAGCATGGCCATGTGAGGAAACTCGTTGAGCTCGGCTCCATAAGTTGTGGCGAGCAGACTTTCAGTGGAGTTTACGGTGCAACAGTAGGCCATCTCCCCGGACGTTTTCCCACGGGTGCAGGGTTCCCGGTAAATTTCTTCAAAATCTTCGTCGCATGAAGGTTCCTTTTCGCAGGATGATACCTCGCAGTACCCCATGACGCTTGTTGACATGGCTGAAATATAATTAGTTAAAAAATAAAGAAAGGAAAGATTCAATAAAATATGTTTTTCTCAACTTACCAAGAACAATGAGAAGCACGCAGGTGAATACCCAAGGGAGTCGGTTTGAATTCCCCATGGTGAATCGTTTTCTGGAAATTTTTTAAGTTTCAAAATCAAAAACTCTTTCCTCCTCTGCGTTACTACGCTCTGGGTAGACTGGACGATTGTGTTTGATAACCATATTGATACTTTCGCTGACTTTATATACTCCAAACTTGCAAATTTTTATTTCCAAAAATCTATTTAAATCACACCTTCCATCTAGTTTGTAGCAACCAGCAGTGATTAACTCCAACACTTTGTGCTCGTACCGGAGTGAGCAAGGCTGCGTTTTTTTTATTTTGAACTAGCTCATTAGATTCCATTTCCTGGAAAATGCTTTTGGATAAGTAAATAATAGAAGAGTATGGCTGGTGAGTTATTCCTTGTGGTACGAATTTTATAGCCCTTTACTAAGATTATCTCAACTTTTCAATTTGCATGCTAGTCACTGACAAATACCGAGGTCAAAAAATGCTAGTTTATTATGCCTTTGTTTGTTAGTCAACGTTGGAGTAACATTACTCATTTTTGCTACGTAATCCTAGCTTTTACGAAGGAAAAAAAATGAATAGTTAATGATCGAGTCTTCCTCGAGTGGTCTGTGTAGAACAGATTTGCTCTTACTAAACCAGGAAGCTTTGATGTTTGAACATTTTTATCAAATTTATTACCCGTATTTGCTGAAAAAAATATCCAAATCTCGTATGTTTTCCTGCTGATTGCGCAGGTAGTTAACATCATTTTTCGCAACAACTTTAAAAATTCTGAAAAGCCTGCTAATGAAGGTAGCTTGGATGTTGGATAGCTTGGTTAATTTAGTTTCAGTAGATTTTATCTCAT
Source organism: Orchesella bifasciata (assembly GCA_034697805.1). Lineage (NCBI taxonomy): Eukaryota > Metazoa > Arthropoda > Collembola > Entomobryomorpha > Orchesellidae > Orchesella > Orchesella bifasciata. Next base: position 4,613 of record JAQGAP010002819.1, on the reverse strand, counting down.
AGTTCACACGTTGCATAGGTTTTTCCTGTTAACAACTCATGCATAATAATATCTGGATGGGTTACCTAACACGCAGCATTTTGTACCTATGCACATACATATGCACTCAGGGAAATAATAAAGAAGAATTGAACACGAAACCTCACTCAAGTTTATTAGCTACGGTGAGTAATCACGTAGTCGTAAAGTAACACGTCTGAAGTTGAGTAAGTAAAGCATCAAAATATGGATTCATTTTCAGACAGAGTTTCCACCATTTACCACCATCGTCTCATAATATTTCCCGCGGTTCCAGAAGTCGGTTGCATACATTTTGTATTTGGGAAGTAATGTTGAATTGCTCTTTTAAAATATCCCAGTTTGATAACGATTTTGGCGGGTTTCGTAGCCATTTGGGTTTTAAAGATTTTTTTTTTTTAATATTTAGTATTTCTGGAATATTTTGCTCAACTATTATGTTCAGGTTTTGCAACAGTATTTGCTATTGTTGTATCAAGCTGCATTATCGGAATCGACCTCAGAGCTGAAAAGAATACAATTTTTGGAGTACTGGTTGTGGAAGGAATTCTGCTGCTCCAGTTTTTGAAACATCATATCATATGGTTGACCGAATTAGATTTGATTTTTTGTTCCTTTGGTAATGAACTGCGGCACGGCACAATTCTATATACGTACACTACTGATATAGTCGCCAACTTGTATACTGCACTTTTTTCTGCAAAACCTTTTTTATGACTGCAGCAATTCAGTTTCATTGCAGCAGAGTTTTCGGAACAACATGCATCGGAATGCCACAGAATGATGATGAAAATCAGAAAGAACGACGAAGTTGCTTTTGAAGTTAAACATTTCCCCCGTAAAAATTATATTAATTAATTTTTAATGTTTTTATACAATTTCTTTGCAGTTCTTAAGAAAACCCAACGAATATCAGACTATTTTTTGTTGCATATTTAAAATAGCATTTATTTCATCCGAATTATTAAAGAGAACGAGTGTAAACTAAATTCAGGAAAAGGATTTGGAATAAAATTAACTTTCGCATTCAGATAAATTCATCGCATCGCACCAAAATTCGTCGTCGTTAGGAAATTAGCGTTCTCACTTTTTTTACACGCGAATCCACCTTTAGTGTAAATTTTGGTTAAATGCTAAATGTTGGTACGGCATGTTGGGGCTGGTACGAGCTCATAATCCTTTTGACCCGCCATTCATAATGCTTATCATAAAAATCGCCTTGGATGGGAACCCTACCATCAAAATGTAGCAAAAGAGGCTGCTAAATGCACTTACCTAACATTTTTAAAATTTCCAATTGCATTGAATATTTTAAAATTTTGGAGAAATACTTGTTTGTAAATTTTATTAGATGTTAGATCCAGCATCATAAAGTAGTAGTTCGTCCTTCACATAATTTTCTCATGCTTCCAATTTCCAACGCTAATAATTTCTTGGTATATTAATCCACCTGTAATTTTCTATGCATGCGCATAGAGAGCTATTCTCAAGTAATTTAAAGAATAAATTGAGTGCGGTTTCGTGTTCAATTCACGTAGTTATAAGTTTTATTAGGTGGCTAATTACCTATTCACAAAGTAATACTCCTGACGAACTTGCGCCTGAGTTACAAGCCTCCTGCGAATGCTTGAGTGCACCCCATAAGTTATTGTGTAGCGAATCTTCCCTTGTTCATAATGATGCTTAATGAGAACAAAGAGTGTACCTTTCAACATGCGAAAAACAAACCTAGCTGCTACCTGGAGGAGTTACACAAACAAATGTTATTGTTGTTGACTGGAAGCACAAGATATGCATGCATTTAGGTAGTAATTCTCGGTAGGTATTTAAATTTTCAAAAAAATTTCAACATTATTTGCACTGACATTAAAGTTTGATTTGATTCGATCTAGATTTTTTTGAAATTCAGATTTCAAAGGTAAAACATCAACCGAAGTCATTTAAATTTGAATAATGGACTGTGAATCATCAATTGGTGGAACGCATGGAATGTGAATGGAATGAAAATTCTTAATAAGAATTGGACTAAAACTGATACTTTGATAATTGTGCGATATAAAAAACGGAAAACATGAATACCAAAAATTGATGTCAAAGCTTCAGGATGTAAAACGTGGCGGCAGAAACTTGCAAAAATAAATGTATGGCACGTTCTGTATGCTAAAATTGTGAAACCAAATCTGCCAAATATTATCTCTGTTCAAATTTATTTGTTTTATTAAGAAATACACTCTTAATTTTAGCATGTAGCAGTCACGCAGGTGGACGTTTCTGTTGTCCAGAAGGAGTGGACATCCAGTTGCTGTGCATAATTCGTGGAGGTGATGATTTGATACAATTTAATTGATTTCCTACCACGAGCAAAAACTAAACACACATACTAATTTTTTAACATTTTTTATTAGAAACAACCAAAGGGATGAATGAGACATAATATGCGACTACCTGCTCATCATCATTAAGGAGAGACAGGTAACCAAGGTTCTACCTGAACTGTTTCATAAAGAATTAATGGAAATGAGACTTGGAGTAATCAGTGTTCCAGTTTTTTAAATTGCCTGCTTCCCGTAAAGTTCATTGATACAAGTGAAATAAAGCATGTAGCAAGTTTCAGCCAAGAATGGAAAAATTGTGCAAGGCAAGCAGCAAAACAGGTTTTGTTTGTCTGTGGGTACAAATCATGAAAATGTTTCCCCTCCGCTGAATTCTGCTGCTCTATCTCGTTAGGCATATTGGGTAGACGAACTCAGCTTGCATTTTTTGCGCTTTTGGTAAAGAAAAGCATTGGCTGCCCGAGTGAAACACTTCTGCAGGTTTCGGTGATAGAGAAATCAAGGTACCCTACATGGAAGATATAGGGCACTGATACACATTCGCTTGCCATGGATATAATGACCTACTTGAATTTTGCAGCGAAGGTTTTGTAACAGAATGCATCGTTGGTAGCAGTCACCAACGGAAATCGTAGAATAATGATGATGATTAGGAAGGAACATTTCGCTTTTATTTAAATAAACCAGTTTTGAACTCTTTTGTAAAAAACCACTTGTTGTTGTGTTGAATGCTTCGACCGCGTAGCATTTGGACACCTTGCCTTTTTACTGACCTGAAATAAATTTTTCACAAATCCTATTATTCATAATAATGTGTTCAATAAAAAAACTAGAGCAAATGTTGTCAATTAATTTTAAATAAGCTTCTTGTTGCCTTTGTGGACTCATTGCTGCTTCGGTTTTGTACTATGCATTGCATTTCATTCATTGGATATGAAGCAAGGTTCACATCAACTTGCGTAATAAAATTCTTGCATTATTTGGGTTGAAGTAAACTAAAACGGGAATTGCATTGTTTAATTGGCTCAAACTCATATCATAATATGTTTCAGTCTCGTTTACTTCAGGCTGATTTGACGACGTGGATCTCTCTCAGTTATGAAACAATGTAGGAAAGTTTTGTGTTGCTAAAAAAAGGAAAGAAAGCGCACGCGGAAGAATTGCGAAATATTTCGCAGTTTTTAAATGAATATTGTCAAGTTTGTAAAGTGGTAAAAAATGGAGTTGTCGATTTGGTAACTTGAAATGATGTATAAACCTGAAATTTTTTATAATCTTGTCAGGATGATTGGTTACCTAATCTAATCATGAAAATATACAAATCACAAGCATGGAAGCAAAGAATGTGATAATCATTATGCTCCTAGTTTGTCTGCTACTATGCTCAAATCATGTAGAACATCAATATTTATAGATTTAATTTTTTTACGTAATAAATTGTTGGTTTTATTTTTTAATTTATGCCTCACAATAATATTCACACAGGTCATTTAAAAAATACATTTGTTTAAACTCTAAGGTGACTACTTATTTAAATATTATTTACATGATTCATGTCATTATTGTCATAGATCTGTGATTAAACAAGTTAAGTTTAAATGAAAATGTTTCGAATTTAAATATATCTAAAACATACCTAATTTGTTTAACAGGTATTGATATATTCTAAGTACATTTATTTATTAAGTTATTTGCATTAGTGGCGCCGATTATTTTTTTCTTACAATTTTTGTGTACTTAAGTTTTAATTACAAAGTTCGTATTTATGATGCCAAAAAATTAGAAACAAGTGTAAAGTTGAAAAAAAGAAAATGTTGGAAAAACATCAATATAGCAATTAATAAACCATTAGTTTGAGTGACAGTTGCTTTCAAAGTTTTTAAACAAATCATTAATAGTATTTTAGTGTTTTTTCTTTCATGATTTACTCTAATAAATACTTCTAATATCTGGATTATGACGAAACAAAATTAAAATGATAGCAGTATAATGTTTTACATACCAATATTTTATTTTGTCTGAATATAGAACTAACGATCAGCAACAGGAAAGAATCACAAATTTTGTACCCATTCATTCCTTTCACTACTTATAAAACGTGATATCAAATTCCCATCATAAATTACACATTTAAGTATTGCAATACTCATTCGTCAAAATTTCAACTAACTCTACATGTTAGCTGTATTATTATTATTTATTCACAATCAGCACCCTATACCAAGGTAGTTACGCTGATCGGTTAATCATAGGATTAATTAC
>JAQGAP010002818.1:0-13991 GCA_034697805.1 Orchesella bifasciata | reverse complement strand
ATTTTATTCATACGCGGCTTTCATATAAAATTTAGCGAGGATATCGTATTTAAATCTTCACGTTTATATTTGTCCCTTTATTTTTCATTCACAAACCTATTCTGGTGCGTTATATTTGACATTTCATTAAAAATATTTATGCAAGAACGAGAGTATTAAAGATTAAAGTATAGTCTCGCTGCGAAGAGAATCGACCCCGAAGAAAAATATCCTTTAGTTCATATATCACCACCGCTATACTAACGTAAACGTTATTGTGAGCGAACACGGTACATTTTTAGCACATTCATTTTACGGAGATATTGGAAGAATTAATAGCATCTTGGTACTCAAAAAAATGCATTTCTATCCAATTCAGTCTCTTAACATTTTGTAAGCTTCCTAACTTTGAAAGAAAAAGAGAAAAACATAATCAATTTGAAGGAAAATACTCAATAAAACTAGCATTTATATTATGGCATAGCAAACTTAATGTGAAACGAGATTTTCAAAATAATCAGGGACGTAAAGTATATATATATATATATATCTACAAGACGTGCAGTAAACAAACTTAAATTCCGCTATCCGGTGAGTATTATGTAATCATGCTTAAACTTTCTTGAGACTAGTGATTATCTGCATCATTTCTGCAGCAGTTTCAGGAGCATCCATTGGAACCATGTGCCCACTTTTGAGAACCCAGTAGAACCCGAAATTTTTAAATGATTTCACAAACATTTCAGTGGAATTAGCGACAGTAACAGGCTTCCTAACTGATGACATCCATTCCTTTATTCCAGCCCATTTCATTTTCTCAACCCACTGGACTGTACCTGTAATTAATTATACATTTTGTTTATATGTCGCATCTTGACTGTGCAAGCATAGTATTTTATAAAGCAAAAGCATAGTATCAATACATAAATCAAAGCATCATACCAATCGTATCGACGATCATATCTAGCTGACCGGAGTATACGTTAACATACAGAGGTGTAGTATTTAACAAACTCTCCACGATGTTAACCACAGGTTTCATGAAATCACCAGCCAAAGCTTTGAACACTTCATCACTTTGCCCTCCCCAGGTCACATTCTTTGGAATAACACGAAGCATGTTCTTTATCTTCCCATTCATCAATTTAGTCAAAGGATCGCCATGAAATTTTCCAAGCCATTTCTTTCCAACTTGTTTCATTTTAGATGACCACTTTCTTTCCAGTTTTTCATCACGACTAAATTCCGCACCGGTGTTCTCTTGCTTGGGGCCAAAAATTGAAGTAAGAATTTTGCTAACGCTTGGATAATTATTAGGGTTGTCATCCTTTGTTTCAATACTAGTATACTTTGCATCATTATCAAACTGCATAATATTGTAAACATTCACACCATTGGTACACTTGCCAATGATTTCTTCAGTCTTATCAAACAAATCCGTAGCTTCCACGTAGTGCTGTTTAGCAATCGCATCCTTCACATTGTAGGCTGAAGCATTTATTGCGGCAAAACCAGCGTTGTCAACTAGTGAAGTCGAAAAGAGGTACGGTGCCCATGTCAGTACAGAGTCTTCGGGACTTATCCAACTATCACCAAGCGAAACTCCTTTCAAATTACACTTAATTTTCTTGGTAAGAATCTTTTTGTATAATTTCATAGTGAACTGGGCTGCCATTTTCCCCCCATAAGACTCGGAAAATATATATAAAGGTATGTCTTGAAATTCTGGGACTTTCTGAAGAAATTCAGACAGAAGGGTAATCAGGTCTGCAGTGATTTGGCTATTGTTCGTGCATAACAACTTGGTATCGTTCACGTAGCTAAAGCCGGAGCCCACTGGATTATCCACAAATAGAACGTTTGCATAGTTAACCCAACTAAATGTGCGATTCTGCAAATTTGCATCCAACGGGCCAATTTCCATGAAGTTTCCGTATCCTGCAGAAGATGCTCCAGGTCCACCCTGAAGCCATAGAATCAGTGGTCTTTTTACGTAATCTTCTGTTGCCGTTGTGTAGTAAAGCCAATAAAACATGTTGGCTCCAGGTCTTACTTCAACGTAACCCCATGTTTGCTTACCCCCGTTTTTGAGAGAACTCCCTGAAAAGACATACCAGAACCATAATAATAAGTGATCTTTTGTATTTTAGGATCTGCAAAATATAAATACTCGTTCTTTTGCAGGTTACTCACCTTCACAGTTTTCAACATGAAACCCACATAGAAGAATGCATCCAAAGATCAAAGCTAAATGAACGAATTGGGCCCGCATTTTAAACACTATTCAGTACGAAATCCGAATTTAATCAACTAGGCTCTAGTTTGGAAGTAGTTGATAATGAGAATCTGCAACGGGTTCGGTTTCCGTTTAATCTATGAAAAGCGTAAAATATTTGTTTCATTTAGTTATAAACGTATGTGCACTACGCTTTCAATGAACTAGCAAATCAAGTTTATGAACAATGCGTAGTAAAACGACTTACGCTTATCGCTGCTCCTCAAGATATGTTGATGTGCGCAGCGTAATGGCTTCAATTCACACTTTGAGACATGCTCCAAATAAACTTCATCATCAAGTCATGTGCGATAACATTTTCAATGTTTTCACCCTCATGCATCAAGTATCCAGAATCCAGACATCTTATTCATGTCTTATCTATGAAAGGCGACAGACAAATTTCATTAAGACCTTATGACATTATATCAATAAAGTAATTTTCACATGCACACGATATTCTAAGAATGATTCATACGTGTAATACACATGACACATTTCAATAAAATGTGAACATTACCATTCTAAAACCAAGATTGTAGTGAATTTGATTTTTGGATTGTCTTATTCCTCGCAGTTATACAAACCTCAATGCACTGCAAAAATTCACTGCAAATCTCAAAAAGTTATGCATGTATGAACAACAGCTTGCATATAATATCCAATATCATGTGTGGTGCATAAACATTTCCTCCCTCTTTGCCTTGAGCAAAAAGCTTTCAATGCATTTCAATTGAAGGGAATTCTGTTCTGTATTACTATAACATATAGCATGCGGATGCAAGAGGACATACAAACATGAGAAAAAGTAGTAGTACTTCTGATATGCTTCTCACATACTATGCATGAAATGAAATCTTCCATATACATACTCAGAGCCTGTGAAAAGCATTATCATATCCAAACCGCAAAACTATGCTTTACATGCATTCAAATGTGACATATCTACAAAAAAGTACTGAGGTTCAGGCTAAAAACAATAGCTGTTATAAAAAGCTAAAATGAGTATCTTACTCTTATAATACTAACACGATTACTTCTGATGACTTCCTCATACCGTTGCCTTTACCTTTAAAGAAGTGTGAAATGCATAGTACTCACATTATTTCAAAAGGTAAATGGTGAATGGTAAAGTAGGACCAATTGAACAAAGGAATTTATGAAAGCTTGTCTTAATTTTCTTTAAATGTGTTCATAATGCATTTATTCATGAAGTTTGCCCGTAAATCGTAAATGGGAAAAGCGAATTCAAAATAGACAGCATGAGAAAAGTATTACGTAGTGATTAGTTAACTCGGCTTGGTTAACTTGTAAGGCACCATAAACCTACCTAATACCATAAATCGACAAGACTTTGTTCGAGACAATCAAAAATGAGTTTTGACACCATGAATCTCAGGTTTCGAAAATTTAAAACTGGAGTCGTACCGTAGATAGATAAACACAATAATCATTTTAAGGCACTAGTTTAAACATCTCCACTGTTATCTAGTCGTCCTTCTTTAGAATTTGACATGGCTTTGCTGAAATCTTCGAGATCTGTGGAAAAAAGAATTTTGAATGAGGCAAACTCAAAGCATAAAATCACTACTGATAAATGTCTATAAACAAAAATCTGTGCTACCGTTCATGCCCAAGTCTTCCAACATTTTTAAAGCTTCTTCTTCATCGGTATTTTCTTGAGATTTGGCTGGTTTTGGATCTTTCACAGGTGGTGGTAGTTTAGACTTTTCTTCATCCTCTCTCAATATTGAATCCAATTCTTCCTCTAAGCTTAAAATGTCTGAATCTTGACCATCCATTGGTTGTGACAATGCGGCAGAGACATCCGAATGTTGATCTAGCAGCTGCAGAAACATGTAGGTAAATTGATGGATACCACAAATTTAAAATACAACCACTTACTTAATAACACGAATGTAAAGGAAATCATAGTTTACCTCTTGAATATCTAACATTGCTTCAGTAACTCTGTCAACATTCATGCGCTTATCTTCCAACACACCTGCCAATGCCTTCTTTCCTGCTTCGTAGGCTGATACAATCTATGGGTACAAGTTTCAATTTTGAAGTACAAATAATTTTGAACCAGGAACTTTTTTATATTGCATATATTTTCTTACAACGGAATCAGACTCAGCATCTTCAATTTGCATCCCTAGAACGGTCAAGTTATCAACCATTGATAGTAGCTTATCCATTCTTTGCTCCAGCAACTTTTTTCTTCGAAGTTCATGCTTGGCCTACCAAAAATAAAAATTTGCAGTTGTTTGATTGAAAACCAACAATATAAAAGCTGAAAGATGTAATACAGTTTCAGTGGCTTACAGTATTTCTACGCCCTTGCTTCAGGGCAGCTCTGGCTCTTTCTTCAGCTTGTTGTGCTTTCTCCGTAATGTCATTTAATTGAGTTTCCAAGATCTCCTTCGTGCGTGTAATATCATATTTACCTTTCTCCACATCCGAAATTTTGGGTTGACTTCCAGTACCACTCATAAATACAACTTCTTCTGAACCCACCTTATCCAAAACTATAAGCTTTCTCGCTTTCATGTACCCTAAAAAGAACTCCAAATCCGTGGCATCAGCCAGGCTTGTAACTTCACGAACTTTCGAGTTCCACAACGGCACATTCATGAGTTTATTTTGTAACAAAACATCACTGACAACGGACTCGGAAAGCTCCTAAAATCGAAAGAAAATGGGATGTTAAAGAATTTAAGTAACCTTTAAGATAACAGCAAAATAACCTTACTTTTAATAATTCCACGTTGACAAACCGGATCTCCTCTTCAGTTGCTCTATAAAAGTAACTTATTGGTGAGGGTACAAAGGAACCTACTTTCCGAACTACTCTCCAGGCTGATGTGGTTGACCACGCTTTCCAGCTTTCAGCCGCTCGCAAATTTTCAAGAAAGTCTTTTTCAGTAAGAACTACCCCGTCTCTGAAATACAAAATAATCAGTAAATATTTATAATAAACGCAAACTCTGTTCCAAAGCTAATTTCGCCATGAACTCCCTACTTACTTGCAAAACTGGTCAATGACTTCCTTGAGACATGCCGGAGACTTCCCATCAATTCTAAACTCTTTCTGGAGCTCCTTCACCGTAAATGAAATTCTGTTACAAGTTGTGCCATACTCTTGAATCGCTTTCGTCCAAAACTTCAGCTTTCGATCATAATGTTCTGGATTAGATTCGCGAGAACGAAACGGGGCGTATAAAGCACTTATTCGGTCCTTATCCGCTGAGATCCCTTCAATGGAAGGAACTCTGACGGTTGAGATAGTCATTTGTTCCTCGGAGTATTAACAATTAATTTTACGTTTTAAAACACAAACCTTATCAAAATACTAAAAAATTGCAGTTCACCTTATCCTTTCTAAAACTATTTAATTCTTATCTCCCAACAAATCGAAAACACATTTATTTTACAATTAGATGTCACAGCTTAATTATTGTGATTGTTAAAAACGGCTGATTTCTAATTTACGTCGTTTGACCCCAAAATACTAAATGCACCTAACAGATATTTTTGTGTATATTTTGCATCTGTTCATCTGCGTTCTGTCTGTATCTAAAAATGATCATAATATTTGAGTCTCATCAGGAGATTGTATCCCACTTTCATGAAAAGGGGAATCTTGCAACGACTCCTCACATCAAAAACAAATGGGAACACACACGATGTGAGAAGTGTATTTCTGCACGTGTTTATGTTCCGTTTCCCAAATATCCTTATGCTTAGAAACTTTTTTGAGTGACAATTATTTAATTGTTTAGAAAGTTAATCAGTGAAAGAAGATGGCGGCTTCGGCATCACATCAAGGTCATAGGTTTCCCCTGTTCCGGACTTCGATTGATAAGCTGTTTACTAACTGGCAAGCCCTTCAGGTACGTTAACGTTAATAAGTTTCATATCGACGATTGACAAGGGACCACAGTCAGTTGTTTAAATTTTTATACTTTTTTTTTGCAGTTGGCAATCGAAAATGGACAAGGTGGGGGATACGGAAAAGACATTGCAGCGTGGATGTGTCAAGCTGTGGAGGATTTCTTTTATCAGAATGGTAAGCAAGTGTGGGACTCGCTTATCAATCAAGTAAAGTACATCGTAGTGATATCGCTAATAATCATGCTTTCGATTTTAATGCTTCCAGATGATCTGGATGGTGACGAGGTGTCAGAATTCGTAGGAACGATGGTGGACCAAGAATTAGATACAATAGTTGATGACAACTCTCTAGAAGCGTTAGGTCAAGAGTTAGTTCAGCATTTTAAACTAGCATCCAGTGGAAAGCAACAGGAATTGCAGGCACTGTTTGCGAAACTGGACGAGGTGGCTGCTAAACCTAAACCTAAAGCATCTTGTACAAAGGAGGATGACTCGGATAATGAATCTGAAGATGATGTAATATCATATACATAAATAAACTTATATGATTTAAAGTAAGATTTTATAAAAATCATAATGTTTTTTGGTTTTGAAAACAGGAGGAAATGGAAGTAGACGATGATGCAGCGTCCTCCTCACAAGGAACAAGTAATGATCCGAATTCCTCAACAAATGAAGGACCATCTCATCACAAAACGGGGAAAAATTTTGTAACGGATCCGGATGACGATGGCTGGGTGACGGTTACAAAATCGAAAAAGCATTGAGCTTTATTTAATAATAAAATATATTTTATACCTTAAATCGATTATGGATTAAGTTTGGTTTTTTAACAATGTCGTTTACCCCTCAGGCCGTAGTTTGACTTAAATTACATAATGTATTGTATGTATGCATAATTATCGTGAGAAAATCACAATTTAGAATACAGGTTCAGTTAAAAAATCTTATATTATGTACTTAATTCTTTGTACCCAACCCAGGATTAAAAAGTCAGATCTTCATATGAGTCATTACGGGATTAATTACTACTTTCAAGTTAGAGTTACTTATGTCCAACATCGGCAGAGTCTTTATACATAACTTTTTAAAGCAAAGTTTGAAGTTCATCTTCATACACTATATTGACTATTTGACTATACATGAAATTGAATTGTACCTACTAGTATGTATTCCTACTCTCTACTCTGTACTGTACTTTCTGTGACTTTGCATTAGAACTTTACCAAACCATCTCATTGCGTACTTCGACTGCTATTGCAATATCATAGGAATATGCATAAATATAGTCAGTCTGTATTCCTGTTTGAGTCATCATGATCTTTTATCCAATTTTTTCATCTGTTGTGTTTATATACGCATGATACCATAGCCGTTTACCATACCATATGAGTCTACTCTTCAATCTCACCTTTCTTTGTGACACTGTCATGTTCCTCAGTAACTCGTTTGTTGATTAAATAATATTGTATTATTAATCACCCAGTATAATATAGGTAAGTGTAAACAAAACTTTTTTAAACAGGAGTATTTATCGTGTCAAATTTCTTTGTGGATGTTTTGTATTGTTGGTTATATGTACTGTGCAAGACCACATACTTTTACTAATTGATTGGAATTTCCCGTTTTAACAGGCTAACCCTTTCAGGAAGGATTGATCATAGTTAAAATTTCATCATAAGACCGAAGGATCATAGCAGGAGGAGTCAGCCGTTGCGTTCATGAAACTTTTCAAGTATTAATTTAGAGGTGTCCCAACTGCAGGTACAAAATAAAAATGTCAGGAATCTTGGATAGTGCAAGGTGTGATTGTCTCGAGGGAGAACGAAGGAATTCGATTGCAGCCGCAGTTGCTGGAGCTTTAGTACGTGGCTAAGGAATTAAAATTCAAAGTTTTGAATGATGTCCGAAGAATTTCAGATGTTAAGATAGTGAGATGTTTGTTCTTTCTGTAGTTCTTCACTGGGTGGTGGATTATCATTGATGTAGCGGCGCAAGGTCCGGGTTCAGACCAGTTTGAGGGTTCATACTATGTCTGTGGTATATTTGGAACTATTGCATTGTTCATGTAAGAACATTATCCGTGTATAAAATTTGGGAAGGTTATTTGTACTAACAGGAATCCAAATAATCACAATTTTTAATTAATTTAACAACGTTTAGGATAAACTCAGTGTCAAATGGACAACTCCGAGGAGATGCATTCACAGATGGGTGCATGGGACCCAGAGGAGCCCGTCTTTGGCTTTTTACAGGACTTGTTCTTGGATTTGCTAGTTTGATAGCTGCTGGATGGATCCTCTTTGCTGGTTACGTCCTAAACGATAGTAATGCTTTTGGGGCTTAAAGCTTGGTGGTTGCTTAACCTCTTTACCTTAAAATTATTTATAATTTTACATTTACCTTCAACTTATCATTTGCGCAATGCTTCCTGTAATAATGCTAACTGCGTAGTGCTGCAAAAAACTTTATGCGTTAAGGTATGATTATGTAAATGAGATTTTACTATATACACAGGCGGTGCTGACAAATGGTACGGAGTTGCAGTGTTCCTCCAAAACTTGTTCATATTTGGCAGTTCACTTGTGTACAAGTTTGGCAGATCTGAAGATCTCTGGGGATAATTTGAAGAGTCATCCAACTATGAATCATCGAACTGCATTTAATCATGGGGAAGAATGAATGGATGGAAACCCTTTAATTTAACTTAAGCGAACTTGAGTGTATGGACTGCATTTATCATCATTTTCCTTACTTATCGTTAGTTTATGCAATTTATAGTTCGTCAGACTGCATAATAAAATTTAACTGGTTTCTTGTTGCCCCTCGTTCTTGTGTTGTAATACATATATTTGTAAGTGATGTACTGTAAATCGTGATACGGAATTGATCACAGCAGTTAGTTGTATCATTTTTTATGTGGTAGAATCAATTGTACTTTGTAGGAAAATAGAAGTATACCTACCAATGCGATATAGACTTTATATAAGATCATAATTATGATTTTTCAATGTCAATTAACAGAATAAAATCTCTGGTACTTTATTACTTATACGTAGTTTTAAGCTTCCACTTGGAAATCTATTTCTGAATGTTTTCGTTTTAAAAAATGCATTAATTTAATGACAGCAGATGGTGTAACCCCAGGAATTCGACTAGCTGAAGCAATCTGTGAAGTAGATTCAAATCAAACATAGTTATAATTACCATAATATCAAATGTAGTAGTACTTTTTAAATCGGTACTTACATCGCATGGTTGAACATTGGCTAGTTTCTCTTGCTCCTCGAAAGAAAGACTAATTCTAGGGCTGAAAAAGAGACAACCAAATATTAAATTATTTTTTACACATGTGCTACAAATCATTACATTGTAAAAACAATTTATATACTCTGAAAAGTTGAAGTCTTTGGGAAATTTTAAAGACTGCTCTTTCTTCAACTCTCGAACTTCGGCTGCCTGTTGCTTCAACGCAAGGGCATACGTAGCTTCGATTTTCAGTCGTTGATAAACTTCATCATCTGCTTTGAAGAAATTTGCTGGTAAATACTTGCCCATAGCGGAGTGAAGGTCCTTGATGGACACAAAGTCAAATGCAAGCACCTCGAATGCACTGCAATATATTTTAAAACAATTATTAGCTATTTGTACCATTTACTGCCTTAATTTGATTGGTACGACTATACCTTCTACGCTCTCGTGAGGAAAATTTACTATTCGTATCCTTATGTTTGAAAAATTTATTCCATTGCGTTAATGGCTTCACAGTTTCTTTCAGGATGCTTCTTTTTTCCTCAATTTTCCTTTTCACGTATTCCATTCGATCATACCGTTCTTTAGATACTAAACCCATTTCATAACCTTTCTCCGTTAGTCTAACATCTGCGTTATCTGGCCTGAGAAATAATCGAAATTCACTGCGACTAGTAAACATTCTGTAAGGCTCGGGAGCACCTTTCGTTGTAAGGTCATCAACCAACACTCCGATATAACCCTCAGAACGATCAATGGATAAGGCCCGACGACCTAGAATCTATAATGAGAAAAGGCACAAGTCATAATTTAAAATTTTAACATAACGGGTAGCGATCTAATTAAACACTAACACGACTTACCTTAGCAGCCGCATTAGCTCCAGCTAGTATTCCCTGTGACGCTGCCTCTTCGTAGCCTGTAGTGCCGTTAATCTGACCAGCAAGGAAAAGCCCTTTAACCTTCTTGGTTTCCAATGTGAATTTAAACAACTCTCTGGGATCAATGTAATCGTACGACACGCCATATCCTGGTCGGACCATTACACATTTTTCTAAGCCCTTTATCATCTAAAAGATTCAAAGTTTTAGTAAATACAATTGTAATTACATCAAACAGTATTTTGTTAAAATTAAACATAAATTAAAAATAATAAACCACCTTGAGCATTTTGGCTTGCTGATCTTCTGGAAGAGTACATGATAGCCCGTTTGGATAAAATATATCACTATCGAATCCTTCAGGCTCCAACCAAATTTGATGTTGCTTCTTTTCAACAAATCTAAGTATTTTGGATTCAATAGATGGACAATACCTTGGTCCAGAGGACATTTCTTCCGTCACGTGTCGATTACAATGGAGATTCTGTCGTATAATATCGGCGACTTTCTCATTTGTATGCGTCATGTAACAAAGTAACTGATCTTCAGGCTAACAGGAAAAATAAATAGGGCTAGTTAACGTTGAGAACTTGTACCGAAAGCAAACAACATGAAAGTAAATCATTTGATACTAACATTGATCCACACTTTTGAGCTCAAGAACGAGAATGGTACAGGTGGAATATCCCCCGGTTGTATTTCTAGTCTATCGATCTTCACCGATGACTTTTTAATTCTTGGTGGTGTACCAGTCTTTAATCTGCCCATCTGGAAGCCAATATTTTCCAAAGTCTTCGCTAAGCCAATAGCTGGTTCGTCGCCCATTCTTCCTGCTGGATAGTGATCTAGTCCTATATTAATTTCTCCTCGCAGAAAAGTCCCCGTGGTCAGGATCACCGCTTCACTTTTAATTTTCTCTCCATTGCCTGGAATCAAGTAACACAATTATTTAGTTGCTTCAGTGGATTTTAGATATTTAAAAAATGGTTCTGCGAGTCTAAAATTTAACTTTCATACCTAAGATAACACCGCAGCACTTATTACCATCTAAGATTAGATCTTCTACTGCTGCTTCAACTATTTTTAGATTTTCCTGTTTCTGAATTTCCTGCTGGAGAAATTTTTTGTATAATTCCCGGTCAATCTGTGCCCGTGGACCCCAAACGGCTGGCCCCTTTCTCTTATTTAAAACCTGAAAATGTCACAATTCAAACATTAATAAGTCATGTAAACTTTATATTTAAACGCATTACAAAAAGAATGATTCAAAGCTTTACCTTATACTGAACCCCGGAGAGATCACAAATTTTTGCACAAATGCCACCCAAAGCATCGATTTCCCTGACAAGGTGTCCTTTCCCGATACCACCAAACGAAGGATTGCAAGACATTTCCCCTGTGGGTACACAAAACGAAATTTTCCAATGACATAACATAAAGTCGGCGTAACCAATTCATTCTGATCATCTCATTCATACCAATCGTTTCAAATTTATGGGTGATTAAAACAGTAGATGCGCCCATCCTCGCAGAAGCCATCGCAGCTTCAGTCCCAGCATGACCTCCGCCCACAACAACCACCTGTGTTTTCCAAACGCCATCATTATCCTTAAGAATTTCAAAGTTGTTCGATGAAGTGCCGGTTTTGGAGTGAAAGCACCGCAGGGCAACACACCCAACTTTCACTGGAACACCTTTCCACGAAGAACTAGGGCTAATTAAAACATCACTCTTGAAAACACATCCCGGTGGTATCCTACAATCTCTTTGCAAACTGCCGGTACTACTGCTACTAAAGTATTTAATATTTCCAAACGTTCGAGTTCTGTTGTGAATGCATCCTTTACAGGAAAAGCTTTTGATTGATGAAGAACTTGCCAAATATGGATATCTCAGACAATACATTTCGGCTTCGATTTTACAATACTAATGCACTCTTTAAATATTTCAAAACAGGATGTTTAAATGGTGTATTTTAGTGTCAACATTATTAGTCACTTTTTAGTCACTAAAACAAAAGCAACTTTTGTAAACATTCTGCTTCTTTTCCCACATGTTTTTTTTCAGAATGCATCGTGTCCTGTGTATAATATTTGATACGGATGCCGGGCATCCGTATCAAATATTATGCCCCACGTGCCATAAACATACTTATCGGATGGGATAGGGATAGGGCCGGATAGACAAAGGATAAAACTTGGCTTTGCTTTCGGATAACGACAATGCTAAGCAACATTGTCATTTCGAATCTGATATCATAATTTTGATTTGACTAAAAATGTAAACGGGGAGTTGTATCGGACCTTCTGCGGTACTTTTATAAATTACCTCAATCATCCCCAACCAAAGTCTGTATAATCGAAAGCAGCAGAAACTTCACTGAATGTTTGTAAACTTGGTTTTTGTATGTCATCTTTACATAGCGTTTTTCGTAAATAATCATGAATTGGAATTTTTAACGACACAACCACTGACTGCACTCCATTGTTCATAATTATACCACAATGAATATCCTATAGGACATACAACATAGGTATAAGTACATTATGCCACACTGTTAAATCTTCATTTGAAGATCCCAAGAGAAGGAGGACAGATCAGATTAAAAACTAGACAAAGGAAGCAATCCCCTGTCATTGCATTTAAACCCAACGATTAAAAAATTACAAGTATTATACTTCTGGAACTCCCACAAAGGCTTATAACATGGTGACCCATATTGATGACCTTCCTAATGAAGTAACTAAAACTTACTCTCTAAAGATTCATGATGATTTGGATTGGGAGTTCTCCTTATAATGGTCATTTATCTTTTGAAGCTGCTCACTGAAATCTTTATAAGAATGAACCCAATCGATGTGGACATTGCCCGAAAGGTCTGTCAACGTTGGGAAGTGGTGGCGGATGAAACGGTGGGAGTTGAGCTCTATCTTGGTCGTCGTTCCGGTTTCTTATCCTCTGAAAACCGTGATTGGCACCCCATACATGCTATGCAAACTGAGGGCATTTCTAAGTGTTGCTTGAGCATAACCTCCACCCTCTCCCTTTCTGAGGATGAGGAGGATCCTCAACTTCTTCAAACCAAATATCCTGTGTTTTGGGCACCATTTCTTGTCAAAAGCTTAACATTGTATGGAGGCATCTCAGCACCATATTTCAATCGATTGGTGTCACCTTTGAGAAATCTCACCGAGTTGGATCTCCATATTTCTGCATTGAGCACATTGGTGAAAGGACAGGTGAAAGCTTGTGGGGATATTTTGGACTGCTCATCGGATCAGTTGCATGCATGCATTTCACCCCGAAAACTTCGGACCTTGAGGGTATCTATGAAGGGATTTGAGTTCTGGCATTTGCAAATGCTTCGCCCTTCAAAAATGTGTCGATGTATTGAGAACCTATATGATATTCTAAAGGGTCATTACCCACTCCTTCAACGTTTCGAGTTGGGATTTCCATTCTTTTGGGTAATCTGAGATTTCAGTAATCATGAGCTTTAAAGTCTTTTGGGAATGATATATACTTTAACATTTTATGTAACAGGATAAGGAAAGTGATATGACAAAAGCACTCTCTCAATTTCTACATAAGCACCACAAATCTTTGCAACATCTCAGTCTTGAATTCCACTTTTATTGGAGACTCGAAGACAAATCGTTTGAGGAGCTGTCGGATGAAGACATGAATGCTTATGCCGATATCTATGA
>JAQGAP010002817.1:0-13996 GCA_034697805.1 Orchesella bifasciata | reverse complement strand
TTTAGTAGAATGTTTTGAGCATCACAAAATGGACCCACCCGGCCATACACATCGATGCCACGGACGATGAAATAATATCGGTTTTCATCCGTAAACTGGAAAATTAAAAAAATTGGTAAGTTACCCATCTCTGCTCATATATCATACATTCTATGTACCAAAAAACTATGGAATGAACATTTCTATTGCGTAAGTTTACCTGAGATAAAGTGCAAGCCATTGGCAATGGTAATGCTTTTACATCTCCAACCTTTTTCCACTGAGTCGGACGGCTTGTACTGTTCGAGAGTGATTCTTGACAAGCAAAGATTTGATAAGTAGTCACTTCCGCCATGTTAGGTACAGTTGGTAGATTCCAAGACAGAACGATTCCATCCACTTGTTCATTGAGAGTTAGTTCTGGCTTAGGAGGTGATCGGTATGACTCGTTAGCTTTCGTTTTATTCGCCGGTGTTATTGGGAGTGGAGGCTAAAATTCGTATACAAAGATTAAAACGGATTGATAAATTCGGCCCAAAACTATCATCAAACAGCAACTGGCTAATAAAAAATAAAAATGTCACTTACCAAAATAAATCTTTGTCTTGTTGGTGTATTACTGGTAGCTGAAAGTACAGTTCCAGGTCTTGAAGGAATAGTAGCTGCAACCCGAGATACAGCTCCGTTGGCAGATAAGTCAGATTGCTGCCTTGGAGCAGTTGGTCTTTGAATGATGGTAAGCGGAGATGAATTATTGTTAACACCTCTGATCATAATTTGCTGATTCGGAGC
The DNA here is from genome assembly GCA_034697805.1 of Orchesella bifasciata. NCBI lineage: Eukaryota > Metazoa > Arthropoda > Collembola > Entomobryomorpha > Orchesellidae > Orchesella > Orchesella bifasciata. The sequence goes on along the minus strand of JAQGAP010002817.1, from coordinate 13,225 downwards.
TAACTGCGATTGAGGGCCTGATCCAACACCCAACTGTTGCAAAAGAACCGGTCGGGTAAGCTGAACTCCTGACGGTTGTTTGACAACATGGTATTGAACTCCGTTGATAACTGTAACATTCAAGCAAGCAATTCCACATATGAACATTGACATTAACAGTAACGTAATAATAAACTTTTCGAAAATAACTTACTTGCAGTTGCTCCAGAAGATGGCGTTGCTGTAACATTTTGTTGAGAACCAGCGGAATGTGCTGGAGGATCATCATCAGTCAAATCCACAATTCCGGGTTGAGTTGTTGAAACAGTGATTGAGGATGGAAGTTGCGGAACAACAGGTTTGGGAGCAATGGGAAGCATTCTTGGTGGGGCAGATGCTGCACTATACACTTTGCGTGGGCTTGGATTTTGACTTCCGGTTTGCTTTGCATCGCCAGCTCTGTTATAAACCCTCTTTACACCATGTGGTTGCGGTGCATTGAAATTTCCATTGGCTGCACCAGCATAAATTGGAGTCTTTCCAGTACTAGCGCCATACTGTCTCACGCCATTTTGAGTTGGCTCAGGAACTCGAATGATTCTAGGAGGTGCAGAGCGCACACTTGGCTCAATTGATGTTTGTAGTCCAACCGAACGATTAAATCTTATAACATGGGGTTTATGTGATCGAGTCTTGACCTCACGTGCTTCATTATCTGTAAGAATATTGACCGCAGTTGACAATTCTGCAACCTGCAACCAAAAATAAGTATGCAATTTGTCACTACAAAATATGCTACGGCTATGTTTCTATCGGGTTTCTTGAACTATGAATGCAACGAATTTAAAAAAATCATTTGAATGTAATAAAAAATGCAAACAGCAATTTCTTATTTACCTGCTTCATCATAACACCCAGCTTGCCTGCCATCTTGTCCTTTTGCGCTTGCAGCTCTAAAACTTTGCTTCTGAGATGACCCACTTCGGTATGTGAAACCACTGCTTCAACAATTTTGGCTAGAACCAAGTCTTCCAAATCCTGTCTTGACATTTTTCTTATAATTCTTCCCATAGTAGAAACAGCAGCTTCGTCGATGTCCATTTCGCAATCATCACCCGTCCTAGACCGTTTTGATTCACTTACACCAGACTGTTCTGCATCTCCATCCTCGTCATCGGAATTCAGACAAATAATATCATCATCGTCATCCGCCTCTGCTATTGTTACGACGGACGGTTCACTTGGTTCAGCGGTTTCAGTTTCTGCCTCTGTGGCTTGAATAGCTTCAGGCTTACTAATAGTGTCAATTTCATCTTTTCCTTCAAGTAAGGTTCCAGTGTCGGTGATTTTTTCATTGTCAGTTTCTACAAAACCACATTGCATATTGGTGTTTAACATTTCATTTCGAACTGAAACCGTGTACTATTTTACTTTACGAAAATACCTACAGATTTAAACATGTTTCTCATAATGCCCCAAACGCTGGAATTCAGTCTATGCCCAACCTCCTTATAAAAACAAGTGTTCTAAACTTTTACACATTTGTAACAAATGTTTAAAGGTCTTCAATTTTTATGCATGTTGTTTGTGCCCACTATCGGTCATTCATTCATGTGTAGCCGCAAAGAAACTGGTGCAGATTTTCAGAAGAAACACTTGTTGACCAGTTTCTGTTATAATTATAATGTCTTTTTATGAATTGTGACTATGACGTGTTTTATTATATTCATTAACTACAATGTAGCTAACTAAAGTTATGCAATAGCAATAACGAAGGTTCGTTCCAAACAACGCGTGTTTTAACGGAAAACATTTTAAGCGATCTAAACTTCACGTATTGTTTTGAGGGAGAAGACAATACATATGCTATATGCTACTGTAATCGAATTTCAAGTTAGAGTGTGTAAAGTGAGATCATTGATTATTTATTTCATGAATAAAAATAACCAAACAAGCGAATAATCTACCGTACTCTAAGCAACTGATTGTAATCAATCACTACACCAATATAATTATTTTTAAATAGTTATTTTACAGTTAAATATTTACATGAAAGATTTCTTTGCAGGCCAAAAATTTACACCTTTTTTAGACCGCCTTATAAAATGAAAGACCCCTTTCTGTAAGTGTTTTATTTTTACATTATTCAACCTTCTAACCATGAGGCTATACTTGTTTGCATCAGCCACGTCCAAAAACTTACAGTACTTTTGTACCAACTCCTCAAAAGCCAGATGCGAGAATAATACATGACGTATAACATAATTCTCAGGCATACAAGCAACAGACCTAAAATTTTACCATTTCTGTATTCTGTGTCTGTAGAATGGAACGAAGCTTTGAGCATTATATATAAACCTAAAGGCAAGGTAGCTCCAACAACGACCATCGCTCGCTGATCAGACCCTTTTACTACATGTTGCTGGGTAAACTTTACACAGCCAAGGTACCTACTCCAGATGCATATAAACAAAAAATCTTCTCCTAAGCTCTGCACTTGGGGAATACTACATGAATGTTGCATGATTGGTTTATGCATATATGACAAGGTAAAATAATTCAGATTACCATGTCTCCCTAAATTTCTACATGCATTTGAATATTCTGAAAATTTTATTTATTAATCCGTCGATAAAAGTGCAAACCAAAATTCATTTTTCGTAACATAAATTTTTAAACTAGATCATGTTATGCGATTTTGCAACTGTTCCTAAAACATTCGATGTTACAGACGTTTAATTACATCCGTTAAGAAAATTTAATTATCTTGCGCTGCGCATCGGATGCACTATTGTACCTACACCGTCAGAAGTGAGCGCTTCTATGTGTGGACAGTCCCTGAACTATATGATACTCATGTTCCCATCCCCTACCTCCTACTTTGCAGCAACAAAAGTACATTTTTGGTCTCACTACACTGCATCCCGTTCTCACTATGCTGCTAAAACAAAATTCTTCCAACTTCGTTCATACTTGAAATATGAAACTCAGTTCTCTTTTTCACGTTCATATAATATTTCATCGATTTTATCAAATGTTACATGCTGAATCCCGCACATCGTATTTATTCTATTAGAAGCCGTGTCTAAATACTCTCGATTAGAACCGGGCTACCATAAAAACATATACGGTATGATGAAACAATGATTTGACCTCGGTCACCGTCCCCACGTAGCATTGTTAACCTACAGTAGAAGATAGGATTGATGAATAGCATAGCTATAGCTTGCTTTGAATTTAGTTTAGTGGTATTGTTTAACACAACGCATTGCATTTATAAAAAATATGATGTGAAATGAATACTGAATACATTTCGTACTGATGACTGATAACGAACATGTAATCGTACCTAATCTAACTGCAACAGTTGACAGTAAAATTCAATAACAAACTAATACTATTTAAGAGAATTCGGAAATCTTTCAAATATAAATTGCAATGTATTAATCGTATTAACACAAGCAAAGCAAAATTCAAAGTTATGTGTATTTTATGAAATTGTGCCATGGTGTAAAAAACTTCTTTAATTTCATCTATTACAGGCCGTAATGCAAATGTTGGTGACGGTGAATTCACAAGCATATTATATCGGATTTCATGAAATAAAGGCCGTGGACAAAAAAAATTTCATTATGACCTGGGCTACAATTAAAAGTTGTACGGTAACAATGAAACTAATCACAATTATAAATTAGTCAGTAATATATGTTGCAAGGTTAATTGCATACCGAAATTCAACATTAGTTACTTTAACCCATAACATAACCGTTCGTAATTGTATTGTAGTGTTTGCGATCGGATAGAAAAGTTACTAATGAATTATTCTTTATTCTCATAAATGGTAAACCAGGACCAATCCAAATCTCCACACACCACCACTCATATTAGAATAGATCTAACTATTCGTATTGTAATAACCCTGTTATGTAAAATTGTACCCAGTCGCAACTTTTTAGAACCTTAAATATAGTGCGAATGCAACCTTAGCAATTTGAATCAACACTGGTAAGTTTCTCCATCCCCGTACATAAGTGAAATTTCAAAGTGAAGTTCAAACTCAAAGACCGAACCCGAGTCTGTGCCACAGACTCTGTGGGACCAATCAACTCACTCACAACATATGACCTTAGAATAACCTAACCTAATTGTCACGAATTCCATTGTAACTTGAAAACGATTACAACTTGAATTGTAATTGATGTAAAGTATGGACAAATATCAACCGATTGGACTAATTATCAATTCCGTAAGTGACCTTCATCTTACTAATCACTAATTCAATCATGAACGAGGCTACCAATAAAAAAACCAGGTATTTTTGCACACTACCATACACTAGATGTCGCAAGTGTTGTACCTGTAATTTTCGACTCCGTGGCCTCCCCCAGTTCACAAATTTCCGGTTGTTCGTGTCCCTCCTTCACCATCTTAATCATCTGATTCGCTGATTCCACCATAACTTCTTCCATGATTAATGTGATGATTGAAGGGTTTTGGTTTTAGATTTTCACAACTTCTTCTGATCCCTCGTCTTTCACAACACTGATCCTACCGTCGTTTATGACTTCACCGAACGAAATCACGGCAATGAAATTGGAACCACTTTCAACTTTTGAATTTACAACTAGTTAATAAATTCATTAGTTTAATTATAAAAATGAAAATCCTCTGGATTCTTTAAACTTATATCTGGCACACTACCAACCTCTGGGCCTCTCTGCTGACTGTATGTTGGGTTTTATAATCCGTTCTTCCACAACGTATAATTCACACAGAAAGAACTTTCTTGCCACAACATTCAGACAGCAAGAGCAGACGTTCAATAAAATACTCAACAAAACTAGAACCTCCAATACCATGGACTTGGTTAGGATGCTTTGCTATGTCTTCTTTTACACACAGTGTGAATATTTCACAAACAAGTCCTGCTTATGCTTCTTCTCCTCTTCTCTCTACATTGCTGCCACACTACCACCCGATCAGGATAGTGGTTAGTCCAACTTTACTTCACCAGTTCTAGTTAAGGTTCCAATTTAGCTGTTTTCTCACCAAACCGCGATTTTCATAATATACGTAAATTTCGTAATTGATGCAAAACATTTGGACACTTTGAGTGGGATTACGGGACCAAATTTTGTGATGAAAGGTTTCCTAATTCTGAGCCGTAATTTATGAACATACCCTCTCAATGCAAAAAAGTGTAGGCTTATTGGGGGTCGGGTGGGGAAGTGGGGTGGAAAGTTGATGACCGGATTTGGGTGTTCATCGATCCGCCCAAGTCAGAGTATAGTTGGGACGCAGCGGCCTCTGGTTGTAATCGCCTCGGGTTTAAAAGGCTTGACTTGATGTTGCGTTTGAGTAGCTGGAGATATAACTCGCGATATGTAAGGAAACTACATAATTATGAAAGTTTTATATTTGAAGCTCAGCATAATTGTGGATTTCAATTCAGATTTAGAGTTGGAATCTTATTTAAAATTTTGGTTCCTAAAATGTAATTTCAATGTATGTGTATTGACTTCGAATGAAGAACGGACGCATGAAACTCGTAAAAGTGGAAGAACACGATTTTGTGTCCGTATGAATGAATCAAGGCTATCTAAAGCACATGCAGAGATGGTCAACACACGGGTCATCATAAAAGTTGGAAATTGGTAGCTGCCTAGATTACTTTTTAACATAATTTCAGTACCTTGCAACCAAATTGTTATATGAATCCATGGAAATGTTGTTGTATGTGTTTTTAACTAATATCCTGCTTTAGATACATGGCGACGTAAATTGAAATCTATTCGCTGCAAATTATACACGCTGGCCTATATGTCTCTCACATGTCATTAGCTCTTACGATTAGATTTTAGGTTACTTATGTTTTCGACCGGTAATGCCAATGTCAAGAATAGACGGTAGTTTACAAGTAACAGTGGATACTTCGACAAGACGTAGCCGAATCGCGTGAGAAAACTTGCTGTCCCATATTACCTTGACAAAAATCGTTTTGGCATTTGTTAGATAGGCGAAATTCGTTTACAAAATAATGTATTGTATTGCACAAACAAGCTTTCATTGGGGCATTGAAAGAATCCGTTTTTAATAGCTTAAAACTTGAAAAAAAAAATTGTTTAGCACGATAAATAGAAAATATCATATTATTTACACTTGATGGAAAGGACTGATAAATCAAATACCGAATTACGGTATTTTGCTAACTTTAATCAATATTTACAAAGTACAAATAATACAACCATATAGCACTGAATTATAATTACCAATGGCACCTTAAATCATATTATATGAACGAGATGAAAACTAGATGAAATGCTTTAAAATACATTTTTTCAATGCACAAAATAATCCAACAATCAACACAACAGTAAAGGTAAATATAATATTATACTCAACTCAATGACAAATTAAACAGTACAAGTTTTACAAGCAGCATCAGTAGTAACTTGTTTATATATAAATATTAACAACAATTGTCTTGGATAATATATTGGTCTTATCATGGAATAAAACCTAACTAATTTGGAGTACTGTACTACCTTCTTTACTTGGATTTACATATAATATTACACATTGACATTTTGAAAAGATGTAAAAATGTGAAAACCTTTCTCTGTCTCTCTACTCACAACTGTCTACTTTTATAATAATAGCAATTTGAAATGTGGGATTTGTTTTGTAAATTCATTGTTTTCGGTTGGTCTGTCTGTCTGTCATGACTACTTTACCTGGAGTCAAAACTCATTATGAGTGCGTTATTAATGCACTCGTAAAATGCCAGGAGAAAGTCGATCCCACCTCAGTTTATACGATGCAGACTATTATCACCGACTTCCGTAATGTAGAATATGCGATGAGAGATTACGCCAGAAAGGATTTGCTGACCTTCTTTTGTGTTTCTGTATAATGTCATTACATCAGCTCTTTGGCCTTGAGGAAATTGGCTCTTTTGGACGGAACTGTGTAATAAATCTTTTTAAAATCTACCTTTTGTAATCGCGTAATACATGTATTTTGTACTTATTTTCATTATTGACTTACAGACTAACAGAATTTTGTTTTTTTATTTGATTTGACGTAAAGCTTCATATGAAGGCAATGTACACTCAACAAAATATACAATTTCCTGTTCTTACAGAGGTATATGGTAATATTATGTATTAAATTATTTAGATACATGTTATGAGATAGCGCTACCCGCGAATTGATATGAGGTCCAAAAAGCTAACATATGACATATGTATATGTTGAATAAAGCAATACGTCTTTTTTAGATGCAAGTTTATTTCACCAACTTTTGACGTTCGTAGGAATGCAAGTGTCACAAACTAAATTTTAGTATCGCGAATCAATTTCATTAAATTTGTAGATATTTTGAAAAGTTTCGTGATGTGTAGAGTGATCGTCTTACTTATATGGCTATAAATAGCAGGAAGTGCTGTCTGAAGCGTTGCCGTTCCGTGAAACACTTAGAACGTTCAAAAAATACATAATTACTAAACTATACACATTCACAACTATTTTTAGTCACACCTATCTAAATTATAACGTAAAATCCTAAATATTTGTCGGAAGTAGCGCTAAATATGATAATAAAATATTTCCGATGCAAAAATAGATGATAGAAATTTAAGAATATTGAAATTACCAAAAACAAGCCTTATCATGAAAATGGGAACATGGAAAGTATAATCAAATTTCCATTGCATTTTTTCACTTAATCCAGTTTGCAAGAATCTTTACCTATTGCTGTTATAATTTATGGCATCAAATCCATTATTTATTTATGGGCACAGAAATTTTGAATTCCGAAAATTCTATTTTCATTTTTATTCAGTTTTTAAAAATCATCCCAACAATTGAATATCTAATTAATGCTGATGGTCATGATTCATGAAATTGGGGTGAAGTGCACTTGAAAAAGAGGTTTTTATACCGTTTGTTTATGGGTTAAATATTTTCCGATTAGGAATATGTTCACTAAATTGAATCGGAGCTGCAATCACCATCTTCTGCTCCACCCACTTGCTTGACACTGCTGACAATTCTGGCATTCTCCATTGCACAACTTTGATGGAACGCCTGCAATTCATTCAAGAAAAGATGTATTTTAAACATCATAATGAAGTATATGCATTAATTAATTTTTTCACTTCATTTAATAGCTATACTTTAGATTTTCATTAAAAAAACAATAAAATACTTTACATACCTGCACATTCTCTGTTACATTCATTGCTGTAAGTTTTGCAATCGCATCCACAAACGGGAGTGTAATCGTCCGTGCATGCAGTATCTGTACAGGGTGGACCCTTTGCACAATTTTGCGCAATTATTGTTGTCATACAGAAGCCCATTAGAACTATGAGTAAGATTGCAAATTGCTGCTTCATCTTGTTAAATTTCTCTATAAACCAATATAAAGTAAAATGAATGCACTGTGAAAATTTCTGTTCTCCAAAATAAAACGGTTGCCAAAATACTTCTAGAAGTGTAGATGGAAAGACTGAAATGAGTTTAAGGGGTTGTTCTTACGACAAATGCGACAGTAACACTGACACTTTTATGCTCAAAAACTTATATTTACCCATTACATATCGGTTTGAAGTTTTGATTGGACAAAACGTAAAGACAAAATGCTAATAATAAATACGAAGACAAAATGCAAAAATAACCAGAAGTAAAAGACATGTGTAAACATTAAACATTAAACATATTCCTGCCTGTGAAGTTATTTAGGTACATTATATTTTTATCTTTTGGGTAGTTTTACCTTTTAAACCATAATTACCAGCTTTACCATTTCCTTTCAAAAATAGGATATACATGAGCACAGCATGCAACGACAATACATGCAGAGTTTTTATATTCCTTTCTTTTTGACAGCATATTAACATGTATTACGCTTTAAATAAGTATGAAATATCGTTGTGCTTTGGGTTGAGGTTGCGGACACAAAGGCACAATGCAAACGCGTTTGGGTTGGGATTGAATTTACTTTACTTTAGGGTTCGTCTTTGTCAATTGTCATCATCATCGTTTAAGTCAGGTCTACGTCTTCAATTTACTTAGATTTGAAGGATGGAAATAACTATTCTTCAAACATTACGACAAAATGTTTAGTAATTTCGTCTTAAATTCTTATTGGTATGTTTCTTAGTTTGTTCAGCCTTATCCCAGCACTGGAATTAAAGCGTTTTCCATTTGATGAAATTTTATTATTCAACTGCATTATTCATATACTGCACTTGTGAAGCATCAATATTTTATTTCTCATTAAAAATTTTAAAATGACAGCTGCATGGGATTTCCAACAAGGGCATATGGTACATAGCACTTCATATAATATGGTTTAATTGACCGGCCGAAGGTTATAAAGCTTTTACGAAAGTACAAATAAGCATATAGGCAAACTGAATAAAAAGCAACTAAGGTAAACGAATATACTAAAATAGTTACAGCCGAATTTTGCAGTTGAAACATAATTTCATTTGGAAATTACAGTCAATTTGACAGCCTGGACAGTGAAACTGAGACGAATCAATTCATAATAAATGATTTCGTAGCAATATTTCTCAGCGCTGTGGTATTCATCTTTGTGTCATACCTTTATCTGACGGCAGCTCCAGCTCTAAAAGAAAATGCATGTTAGAACTCGAACCAAGCCAAGCACTCATGCCTACAGGATAAGCTGATTTTTATCAATAACATGGATTTCAAATGGATCTGATCTGCATAATCTTGAAGAAAGAAACGAGAACAAAGGGTGCTTTATGTATTCTTACAAACAACAAGACAAACAAGGGAAACAAGAGGACTCAATCGCCCGGATTAAAAGCTGAAACCTCGTCTAGACTACTTAAAGTTGGATGGGGGAGAAATGAGAACAGCACCCTGAAAAGATTCGTGGGCATGGTTGGGAATAGTTTAGTGTTTTTAATAATCATTTGTCAAGTTAAACATAAAAAGGAAAATTGGCAGTTTATGTAAGGATTAATGCCAATATCAGATTGTCGGGCACAACACCAATGTTCTATTCACAAAAGGTGAATTAAAGGTGACTTCGGATACATCGAAACTAGTTTAATAAAACAATTGCATAACATAAAAGTTACCAAACGTTTGAAATTCAGTGAAAAAACTACAAATATCACGGCATATATATGTACGATACAATTCCACAGAAACAACGTATATTAATATTCTTGGAAATATTTGCTGTCTGCACTCATTAAATCCTTTTAATTGTTGGTCTCACAAAGCCCCACTGGAGAGTCTCAAGCAATATCTCATTGTTGAATTGATATTATAAAAGACGCTAAAGAAATGTATAAAGAAGAGTACAAGATGATACGAGATACAAATGGGGCCAACGTCCTCGGCTATTTTTAATTGGAATACTATACACCAAGAATTAGAAAATTCTAATGCCATTGCTTTTGTGCTGTAGATGGTGCATTTTTCATGTTTGGTCTACTATTGTCATTTAAAACAATTCTACATTCTACATTTAAACGTAATTCATTTCATTTCTAAACTGTTTATAAGTTTGTCCATATGCATATAACATATATATGTTAAAAGTAGCATAATGGTGAAGCCTAAATGTTCAAGATCCAAAGCTGGTGATGAAGATGAAGGTTCATCAAACAAATTATTTTTGGAGTGACTGGTTCCAATGTTGATATTTATTCTCCTCTTCTTCATATTATACTTATCCCGATCTGTGGATACTGCTCTGTCCTCGAATTCCACAATGGTCCTCCACAGTTTCGAAAAGTCAATTCATGAATGATCAACAGCAAGGATATTTGGAACTAGATAAAGTCAAATCTCTTTCCCTGAACAGATTCTGACTGGGCCTGTGAACTGGAGAATGTCAAGCAAAAATTCCCTCTTCAATCAACTTTCCATGATAGCTGAAGAGCAACGTCCCCAAACATATTTACCTGCTCATAATTATCGTAGTAGGGTATAGGTAAAACTCCAACCTCTTCGACTAGTTATTCATTGAAGGTTACAATAATTTAATACTTGATAGTAACTTTCCTGAACTTGTCGTTACGTTAATATGCGCTAAAAGCGCCGTAAAATACTAGTCCATTGCCAGCCATTGTATAAATGTCGACGTCATTTGGCTCCAGGTAGGCTTTAACTAGAATAACACGATGTCCATAGAATTTTATGCTCTTTCAGATCTCCTACCATCGGAACTTAATGATATTGACGTGAATTAATGAGACAAAGCTTTCTTTGCTTTGCTTACTTTCAAAGCTATCTGTGAGTAGTACTACTTACACTAGTCAGGAAATCTTTCAGCTGCATTTACAGAACCTATAAAATTGGAAACAGGTATCCTTTGAGTTGTAATTTTATTGTATATCAGTTTCAAGAACTTCAAATAGCAGCGAGCTGCTATTTGAAGAATCTATTTTGCATGCAACACTTGGTTAGAAAGGATCTCGTCAAATCAGTCAAAAACAGGGACACAAGGGTTAATTTTCAGAGTATTTTCCACAAACTTCTTTCCAAATTCATATTCAGATGGCTGCTCAGCAATTGCTTGTATGATGGACTCAATACTGACTTTCTTTTTACTTAACTCCTGTGCAAACTGAGTACAAGAACCTTATCAGCATGTTATCCTCATGTGGTATAATTTGATGCGCAATGTTCGCAAGGAGGTACGCTTATTCTATTCCTAGCGAGTCGGCTATTAAGGCTAAATCAGGATCCCGAACGCTGACTGTTAGATTGGTGAATCGTTGATAGAATTAAGTGGGAAGTAAACACGGCGGATTTCACTCCATTTATGATTCATGCCATCGAGTATAATGGTAAATATTGAATAATATTATGAAGTAAACATACGAGTTTAGAATAAAGTAACTTAAAACATACGTACATAAAGTGTTTATTAAATTCCTTGATATCACTTGGGAGTTTCATTAGTTCGGAGTAGCAATATCAATTCATACTCATTGTACATGCTTCAAGAGAAAATGTTTGCGAACCACACTCTACCCAAAGTAGCTCTGTCACACCGCTGTTCTCTTGCTTATCTTCTACCATTCTTCCATGAAGACTTTATAATACATGTGAGCGTGAATTGAAAAACACACAATATCAGATTGATAATGCTCACCGTGGATCAAGGTACAACAAAAAAAATAACAACGGTACACATTCATTTTTTACATATATGCCCGCTTGGATAACATGTATGGCTAAAGGCTATGCTTCACACTTTAACTGATCTCCTTCCATGTTTATACAGAATACTTTGGATTTTGCTCATTGAAAGATACACTGTAATGGAATTACTAAAGTTATTGTATAATATTACGGCTGGTTTTTAATAACAGCGTATTTAAAAGTATTTACAGCCCCTCAAAATTATTAATTGTAAGTATTTTCATGTGCACGTTTTGAATTCATGTTACTGGTGCTGTAGAGAACCCTTCGTTAAAACGCAAAGTATAGTCACTTACTTACGTAAATTGCTTATGGAAAATCAAGATTTTGAGTTCAATTTGACTTCAAGGAACCGAAAACTGTAAGAAATGTCCGGACGTGAGGTGCAAACGAGTGATGAGGCATCGCTCAAAGCTGATGATACACACAGCCTTGTTGTGGGATACGAACGTAATTTGTAATTGAATAACTTTTAAATTATGCAGTAGTTTTTGTTAAATATAACTCATGATTTTATTCCACAGCATGCACGTTTAATGAAGTTCGAGATGCTCTCGTTGGTTGTGCATCTGCGGGAAAACTTTGGGCAAAGTTGATTGATTTGGCAAGAAGCCTTGATATTCCAGACCTCAAAGTAATTTCATTGAAACGACGCATTGCTAACGACACGGTAACATATTTTGAAGTGATACATGAAATTTTGGAGACATGGCGAAGTTTGTCTTCATCTAATGCAACGCTGTTCACGCTGGTGAAAGTCTTGGGGGAAAATGGGCTCAACGATTGTGGGGGTACTGTGAAATATTTATTTGTAATGAATTAGTAGATAACTATAACTTGTAAGATTTTCTAAAATATTTTCTTGTTTTTACAGATGCTTTAAGGATACGTTTCAAAATGTTTAATAGAGAATACGTGATTTCAAAATTGAAAACATTTAGTACCTGGAATGAACTTCCAGAACATCTTAAATCCTGGATGAAAACCAAAAACGTGCTGTTCCAAGGAACTCGTGTCAAACTTGAAGAGCTAACACAGCAAATTG
>JAQGAP010002816.1:0-14003 GCA_034697805.1 Orchesella bifasciata | reverse complement strand
CAATCATGATCGGCATTTTCAACTTCATCTTTAATTTGCATTCATTTGGAGGAGGGCAAATCTCATCTTCCCTTTAATTGAATCGATGAGCACTTTTCTATTTACGACATTACGACCTCATAAAAATCAATTAAAGCGTGAGCAGACATTGAAACTTTTTTATTTATTTATCTGAACTACTTATTTTGTGATTAGATCGTGCAAAGTGACAGGATGAGGACGATACACTGTCAGAACACGGGGTTGATAGGAGAGATTACAAAAACTTAGAGGCGAAGTTGAATTAAGGACGCAGACAAAAGAATAATAGATAGTATTGTTGCATCTCAGTGCAGCACCCCCAGAAAAAGATGCAAGAAGCCTAATATTACATTTCATTCCAGCACTCGAAAGTATTTCACAGGTTTTGAGTTGGTTGTTGAAGCTTATTATCAGGTTGTCAGTTATAATTAGCCTTTCGACATTCCTCTCATGCACCAGTTCAATGCAAAACACAATGATACCTATTTCTCTTGTGTGTGACCTTTCCACGTCCATTTAATTTGAAGATTGTATGGTACCATACCACCAGCAGGTAACCAATCCAAATATTCTAGAAGATTGGAAAATGATTTTTTTCTTGAAGAGCATTTGACATATCACACATCACATACATCACAATCGCAGTCATCTTGACTTTGAACGGCAGTCAAGAGGAAAGGGAAGAGTAAGCACGTAATGTTACATTGGAAAAGTGATTTGCGAGATGCGACGCGATCCATTAAGCATTTAACAGCTATAACTGCAGCACTATTTAATTCGTAATTGGCAAACATTATGATTACTACCTTTGTAGTGGAACCACCGTTCAATTACATTATTTTACATCATGTCATTCCGTAATATGGATTGAATTAAATATTCAACTCTGTTTCGTCTTGGAAGGAGGAGATGCGAAGACGATTCACTTATTAACAACTCACGTTTTGTGCTCCTTCTAATTAATTCACGCTCGTATTTCGTCAATCCTTCTCATCTTTCTTTCATTCCATTTCATTGACAATCCAAGGAAAACCATTTAGATGAAATGTAAATACATAAGGAGATATCAATCAACCTCGTACAGTTTTGTGGCAATAAAGTTAAAATAAATAAACTAAAAATTGATAAAAATATGTTAAAGAAGGGGCAAATGAATGAATGAATGAACGAAAATAATCAATCTTTTTAAGTTTATATCATTAAAAAAAAGGTATGCATTGTGAAATTGTCATTATGTGAGCATTCTCCACCAATTTTTTTGGGTATTATAAACTTGATATTGTTTTCTTATAATTTACATAAAAAGCATTAATATGTCTGTGTGTTCTGTACAATGACAATTTTATTCAGATTTGGGGATTTATTAGCATTTTTGTAGTTAAGTTTTGATCGTTTTTATACCTAATCACATCACATCACATCAACTGTGCACTCTACAAAACAAACCATTCCCTTCATTTCAGTTTTTGAGTCCAACTGACTGAACATCAATTGAATTCATGATTTGCTCTTGTCCACTCTACTTTGCTCTTGCTTACCTTTTACTTTTGTGTCGCTTTTGGCATAATTGGAATACTTTCTTTTTCGCTAAATAGACATAATAATGTGCCTATTTTTACTGACAGGGAATTTAGTTCGTTTTTTGTACCATTTAGGTAGTTCTGACTCATGATGATTATGATCCAACACGATCCTTCTCCTGGGGTCTCTAACTTTGAAATTAGTCCAATTCATTTGCAAACCTTTTATTCCTTATCCATAATATCGTGAAGAATATCTGTCAAGTTGCTGAGATAATTGATTATAATTTGTGGCATCTCGTTCGTAAGTAATATGTCAAAGGAGAAAAATTGAAGACGGTTTGTAAAATCCGTTTGCAATACCTTATTATTATGCTGCATGCACTGCAAACCCCCATTTTTTTATATCATATACACCACCATCGTCATCATCAGTCAGTTAATGTGCACGACCTGAAGTGGCTTATGTCAGACTCCCTCATTTTTACACAAGATATACGTCCACGAACTTTACTTACTGAACTAACCAGCTTCAGTTCATAGCTATTTGTCTTCACATCACTTGAGCCTAAAAATATGCTTGCCTACCAAACCATCCTCCACTCCACTCCACGTCCATGCCAATATTAATGTGGCGTGTAAGGAGCTTAGAAGTGCATTTTATCAGAAGACTTATTAAACGAATGATAAAGTGTAACTAAACTGCATCCACATACAATCAACCAACGTATCTCATCTCCCAACTCATCTCTTTTTCACATTTCTATGCAATTATTTGGCGTAAAAAAGGCAGTTTTTGTGCATCAATTGCAATGAATGAAGTGAGGAGACTATCGCGCAAAGTAATGTGTTATCATCATCGTCGTCCAAAAACTTGAAAAAAATGTTATGCAATCCGTTTTTCTACCTTTTTGATATTTTTTTGTGATAAAGGGTCTATGATCCACAGTATAAGGATGAGATTATAAATGCCAAGCTTTATTTTTACAAATTATGTGTACATTATTTGTAGAGCCTCCGGCCTACCATGCAATAACTTCAAAGGGCATGGGCATGTAATCGAAAAAGGAATGAGTAGCGTATCCTATCTGATTCAAAAGTATGCATACATACATTTTTTATTTAAAAAGGTTTAAACATGTAGTACTAACAAATTGAAATGAAAGGATAAGTGCATACTACTCAACATTTTTGGTAAAAAGTCGCCTATTTTGATGGGAATCTCGTTTAATAATATTATTATCCAATACGCACATTTTAATGGCAATTACATGTGTTTCCATCATGTTTTTCTATGGATTATTTGTAGTTTATAGGTAGGTAGACGCTATACTGCCTGAAGAAGAACTTGTCGTTGTGGTTTTGAGTTCATCATCATGACTGGCAACAACTGGCTTGGCTGGCGAAACAAAAGTAATTGTATTTTTGTTTTGTTATCATTATATAATCATAATTTGTTTGTACAGGGAATTATTTGTTTTACTCTTTAAAAGAATTTCAGATTTCAGGGAAGTGGTTGCAGTTTCGTTGTTCGTGATCTTATTGAACCCACAACAAGTGCCAAGTGCCAACAACTGTCGCAATAGTAAATGAGAAGAAGATTCTTGTCAGGATCATCATCACCACCACCACCAACCATCCTCATGCTCATCTTCATCATTATCATGAGTTTTCAGTGAACAAGATCAAAGAACGAAAGGGAATAAAAATTGGCGATGACTTGGCTTTTGGCTTTCGCTCTTGCACTTTCATACAATTATGAATTCCGTGACACGTCTGTTTGCACTAAATGCTCCCCTGATTACTTCTCATCATATTATCCCAATTTCCTCAACTGAATGTGACAAAAGGGGACAGAATATGTTTGGGATTCCTTTTGTATGTTCCAAATGTGTAGACACGCTGTACACACAAAGATAATGCAATTTACTTATTTGATAATCACGTCACAAATAAATGAGCAGCTTTTTGCATTAAGTGTGCATGTATCACAAATTATTTGTTGCGTTTTATGTTCCTTGAAAAATCGTAAAAATCGTATTATTATCATAAAAGATTCTTGGTACAAATACTTACAAGGCAAAATGAATGGCAGCACAAAAATGTCCGTGATATGGAGGTGCCCATTTTGGTTCATTTTTTTAGGGAAAACAGTATGCATAGATATACATAATATGCTTCTGATAGTATTTCCATATCATTGTAGCTGTGATTAAGAATGTCGTAAATTGTAAGAAATGTTAAGAATTATATGTCACTGTATCACTTCACTGCTACTCCTTTGTCGAGTAGACTTATCAAATCAAGAAAATAAAAAGGTTAGGGGGAAGAGGGAGAACATCTCTAATTTTTTTACTATGCAAAAGTCTAATATTTTTCAGTGTCGGCAGCATTCCATCTTGTTATAAAAAATGCACCAGTATATTGCTTTGGAGCCATCAAAGTGTAATATAATATTTAGCCCAGTGCCAGTCATCTACTTAGCATTTATGATACTTATCTCCTCTCTTTATTCTGCCAATTGGTCATCATCATAATTAAAGTGTTGCATTGAGCATTGAATAAAAAATCTACTTCATCTGCTCTGCTGCTCATCTTCGTCTTCAGCAAATGATAACGTGAACGGGGGTAAAAAGAAAGATGGACCTGTGACCAGTTGAAGCGATGAATAAGTGCAATAAAAATCATGAAAATTAAATGACGACCAAAGCTGAAAGATATAAGGGAGCAAAAAGGAAGAATGCCTTGAAACATGTAAAATGTTTATGATTACGTACATACAATTTTACTATTACGACGTGTGCGTATATATCGATATTACATGTGAAGATGCTCCTTTTGTTGGGATAATGATGATGCTGATGGTACATAAAATGCACACAATTTTTTTTTCGTATGGAGGAGATGGATGGATGAGCGAAAGAAGAAGATGGTGGTGGTGCCTAATGCCGCCGACGATTGGAGTGCTCACTGCTGCATCCAAAAGGGACTGCGCGACTTTGGCTTCTGTTGCATATTGCGTATACTTTTTACACTCTTTCTTATGCACTTGATGGTTTACCTGAAATTTTTGCAGGGATGATACCACGAACATCACTGGTGAAGAAGAGCATGTAGATACTGAAAATAAGATGAAGATAATGATGATGAGGATAAAGCTTTTTTGACCACTTTGGTATGTACCACGACTATTTAGTACTATCCATTGTTACCCCCGTCATATTCATTATATCATCATATCTTACATTAAGATACCATTTTGACTCTCTCCCTCTCCGTCTCACTCTGTGTCCATATATAAATGACCTGGATTTGGAGGGACGGTAATCAGTGTAACTTTGTCTTCTCACCTGTAACCTGCATTTGTTGCAGAAACATTTTTTGACTTGTGAATTTTTGGACGAAAACTACACGCAAAGAAATAAGGACTTGTGGCTGGAACAAGAGGAGTATTACTCACGCTACTACAATGAGATTCCTTCAGGTGCATCTTGAAATCTAAAAAAAATATCCTAAATATTCTAAAAATTATTTTGATTTACATTTCTGCGCAAAGTTGTTTCGGTCAGGACGAAATCTTCTAGAGTTGTGTATTTCCTTGTCGGTAGCAGAAATCGTTTTTCAGTGTTTTTCTATTAGTTGGACTTTTACCTTGTGAATACCAGTGGTGCACTATTTGCAAATAGGAGAAATTGTTTCAAAATTGCAATAATTGCAATTAGTTAGCATCTTGTTAAAAATGTAGTTTCTATTTTGAGAAGAATAATACATTCAATTTGAAAAGGAAAAGTGATGCAAAAAGACTTGTTAGCTCTGAATATTTAAGTTTCTCATTTTGCTCCTGTTGAATAATGAGAGCAAATAGTTTTTCGAATGTTCCTCACAATACAATATTATCTTTTGTCTCTTTTTTGTTAACACAAAGTTTAAACAAATTATGCTCTGGATTTTATTATTAGGTATGTTCTGTGCTGCTGTTGGCAGCCTCTGCATTTGGACAGTACAACTACAACAAACCTGCTCCACCCCCAACAACTCCCAGAGGAACCTACCTTCCTCCCAAGAATGAGCAACAGGAGCAAATTGCCGGTGAAGGACTTAGTCCAGAGGTAACTGATACCAAAATTATAAGCTAGAATATTTTTAAGTTAGAATAGAATTGCATCACCATCGATTACATAAAAGGTCATATGTGGGCCTTTACTACTCCTAACCTAAAAACATCACGATTCAATTACCATACTATTATTTTTGGAAACTTGATCGTGTCCATAACATGCGGGAAAAGTTCGCCTTGTTAATTAATTAACAAGATCCTTAGCAGTCATTTGCTACACCGTGACATTGCCACCTACCTGAGGCCACATATAGGATCATATTACAAAGTATGTAGTAGCAAGCACTAATTAGCATATCAAACAATAATACCAACACAAACAGAAGCTGGCTCCTTGCTTGACTCAAGGTTTTGAGTTGAGGGAGCAGTAAAAATCACCATTCTGGACTTGAAGATGCACTACTTGATCATACGACTTATTATTCTCAAGAATAAAACAAACAAGTAGGATGCACTTCTCCGAACCAAAAATGCATTTAGTTTTATGACAACGAGGAATGACTTATTATGGGGGAAAATGGAAAGGCAGTGATTGATCGCAAGTTTTAATCATTATCCATTTCCACCCTTGAATTCATAAAATATTATGTTGCCATCTCCTATCCCAGGTCTACTTCTTCTTCAATAGAATTTTCAAGCCAGCGTACGAATGTACATGCGGCAAACAAGTAAAAATTAGAATTTTTTAGACACAGAAACGAAATGAAAAGGACCGTCTATATTTTATGGACTTTGCACAAAAATAAGCAACAGATTTATCGTGACTGTCACGATGAAAAGGTTAGCCAGGCTTGTAACATGATTCAGTTCTTCTCTCTCAAAGGTGGAACACCTTTTGAACACTCTTTGGCCACTAACATTAAATAAGTATATGCTAGCATCCCATTCATTCATATCATATCCAATTTTTTCTAAAGATGAGAGGGCTATCCTCCTCAAAAACAACTTTAGGAATTTACTAGGCACAGATATACTCTATTTGGGAGACTTTTATTAGGTAGTAGGTGTCCCGTTCATCATCATCTTGTAGAAAGGCATCTTCTTCAGTACTCTTCTTCTTCATACAACAATGCGTATTTTTTCATTTTGTGACAGGATCACCTTGATTCGTTCATTTTAGCACGAGAATGCAATTCGTTTTCAGGGGACTCCTTATTATAGCATTTTTATATATTATACAAATTTCCACACTTGATTTCTATTAGTAGTCGGCTAAACATCAATGCAGGGTTGAGATATAGGAAAAAAACATTTTCATTTTATTATGCATGTGTTTTTCCAAGAAAAAAAATTAGTCTTAATGATAATGATAAATAGTGAATAATCATAATAATCATTGAAAAACAGCGCATCTAGATCACTCCACTCGATCTGAACTTGATCACGTCTTTTTTTTTCTCTTGCTTCATATCCATGTCCATTGCCTTCGCATCTCGTTTGTTATTTAAATATGACAACAAAAGGGAGTCGAGGGAAAAAGACGAGCAAGTCAGTCCCAAGGTGTAAGTTTCAGTCTCGCTCTCTGTCTAAGCGAGTGAGCATTACGCATTACGTAACAGGATATAAGCAAGGGTTAGTTATAGCATCGTATCATAATATCATCCTCACCCGTAATCATTGTCATCATCACCAACATTAAAAAATGGGCAATAAAAAGCAAAGGCCAACACACAACAGAAAAAATAACCCAGAGCAAAGAGAAGATGATCAAAGTGAGGATGGTCAATGTTACACGTTGTGGTCTTGATCACGTTCAACTAGACTAAGCATAAGACATTTTGTCAAGGGAGCATTTCGCAATAACTTTAACAAGTCAGTAAGCTTTGATTTGATGGGATAAAAATATGCGTATGAGGATGATGGAGATATCAACTGATAAAATATTAGCTAGCTGTTCCTCTTTATCATCCTGTCCTGAGATTGTGAGTTCTCAAGAAAGAGTCAAGAACAAAAGTCCACCTGAGAATCATCATTTTATGATGATTATTTTTTCTTATCAAAAGATAAATAGATACATAATGGCTCGTGACAGTAAGTAAATGACATATTTGTGAGCAGCTAGACAGCTAATTCCAACTGATATGTTGATGATGATTTTTTGTTATTCTTGGCATTGACAATAGCCTAAAAATTGGGATGACTGGCTATTTTTTTCAATTGTTTTTATTGTTTTTGGTTTGCTTCTGGAAAGAATAATATCCTTCTGTCTTTCCATTGGGGTTGATGAAGATGAGCCCTTTTGATAATGATATTATAATGACATGACGTTGAGACGATGATGGGATATTATGATATCTCAAGTGGAATTATTAGGAAGAAATTGTAGGATATTGAATGGCTGAAGGTTAAACAAATATTGCCTTTTAATGCAGATTTGATGGGCAATCTGTATGCAAAAAGACTTTGTCGTATCAGTAAGGGCTTCTTTCAGTAAACGTAATATATTAAGCTGACGCTTCTTTACTACAAGTTAGTTAGTTTTGCTCTTTATTTGGGCATAGATGCATAACATTATAATATGTATATCTGGCTGATTAGCGGTCATCTTCATCTTAATCATCAAATTTATGCATGTTTTATTAAACCCATTTATTCCCCTGTGTATGCATGGCTGATTTAGTAGAAAAGAAGACCATATCGTTTGTCCTCAGATCAGCTAAAGGATGAGTGCCTTTAAGTGTGTTGTATGGCAAATAAAATTATGTGAGCTTGACTACTTCAACATCTTTCCATTGATTTCAGGGTTACATTTTTGTTTTACATCTCATCGATCATCAATTCCATTTCGTTTTTATTGTTTTCCATTTCTTTACTTGATCATTCAGCCAATATAATGATGATCATGATGATTGATAAAACAAAAAAACTGACTGAATGGAAACCTGTAATTATTGTTGATGATAATGATGCCTGTAATGGAACAGATTTTCAGGGAGCTATACAAATAGTTGTTGGCTACTGGCTTTTGAGCTACTGTTTAGTAATTCTGTCGGTGGTGTGGTTTGGTTTGTTTGGTAGCTTTTTGTGAACCATCCATATTATCATTATCATCATCATCAGCGTGTCCCCAACTAATCATTTCAATTACGACACATTTCTGTTCGACAATTAATAATTGTAATTATGTTGTGTGTATTTATATGTATGCACATATAGGTATTTCTTTAGCGTAGGTACTTGCGTGCAAAAATGAAGAGAAGAAAGAAGCACACGATATATCATTCCGTTTTGCAACTGCAAATATGAACATGGTTACATGACTTATTTTTTTCTATTGACCATATGCATGGTTTGGTGCCTACGTGCAAATTATCTGCATGATTCTGCATGTAATTAATGAAAGAGAAAAGCTAACCTAAATACCTTTGTATTCGTTAATACAGGGGAGAGTGCCAAAGACCCTTTCAACTGGGTACGATCATTTATTTAAAGTCAAGTTTCAAATTGCATATTATTTGATCTTCATCTCATTTTTTTCCTCTTTTGCATATTACAATATTGACATAATGGTAAATAGGTTATCCCACGATGACATGGCGAACTCATCGTATTAACTAAATCGTTCCATTTGTACTTGTACCCTTAATGACTCTTACGATGCGTAGGTATGGCTATTTGGAGCTGAGCCTGACTTATATAACACGAGAATTACGCAAAGGAAATAATAATTGTAAAGAAAGGGAAGATGCATGAACATCACACGCGTCATATTTTTCTCTTGAAGGAACCACTCAAGTTGGTTTTAGTATACATGATATATTTGCATATAAAACGTGCGAATTGCTTAAGTGCAGTCAAAGTAATACTTTTCCTTTTGGTTGGCTACAATTTTAGGTATGCAATAATAATCATTATCCTTATCTCACTCGCAGTCGTCTTCTTCTTTTGGAAGATAATTTAAAAGGAAGATACAAACATACACATATTTAGGTATTTATGAGCATTGTCGGTGATCAGACATGCATGACACAAGTCTTGGTTACGCATACTTATCTGATCCTGACTATTTTTTCAATCGTGCCATTCAATTCACACGGGTCAAAGCGTTTACAAGGTGTTGACAGACGGCCCTGTCTAGAGTGACATGACAGGAAAAAAGTCTTACGCAAATTTCTATAAGTACTCACCAGCTTAAGCTTAAAATCCCATGGGATGTCAACCTCAAGTGAAAAATCGTCTCTGGAATTAGTTCAACCATTTTTGCCGACACACACAGAGAGTGCATAATTATTTGATGCAATTTGGAAAGATATTGTTAGTTCTCTTAACTTTTCTTCCATTTTGAATTGATTATCCTTCAGAAAGAAAGGGAATTTAAGGGACGTGTTTAACAAATATGTGTCACATGAATGAAAATTCAATTAAGACCAAGACCAGCCAGAAGCTTTGGGCAAGGAGCATGAGCATATCTCACATCATCTCAAACTACCACTTGTTTGTCACTTGTCAGTCAGTCAGAGTGAGTCACTAATCACAATCAGTCGAGATGAGTGGTCGTCAGTCGTCAACTTGTACTACCACCATTCTCATCATCATAATTCGCATTCCTGTAATGTGTCACATAATACTATGGTAATGTTAGGCAGGACGGCAACAGCAGGTATGTAGTATGCTAATTGCTTTTCTTGTACCAGCGCTGCTTTTCTTTTTGAAGATGACCGTCAGAATAATATTGTACATGTTATGTATTATGCATAATATGCATACCTCCACAAAGGATGTATGCTCAGTGGCATTGTGGGCTATATGATGTGAACTTGTTTCCCATCATCATCATCTTCATCATGAATTATCATCTTCAAAAGAATCTTCATCTTTGCTGCTGCCAGTTGCCCTCTACACTTATTTGACTGGGCTGACTACGCACATAATAATATTTTTGTTCCCATTGCGTCACTTGTTACCTCCGGCAAGGTAAAAGAGGAATGGAATGCAAAACATCATTGGCTTGTTTAACTTTTACCAGTGCAATGCAGTTAGCTTATTTATGCAGACAGACAGGTTGAAAGAAAAATATATTAATTTCATTCTATTTCTCCCACAATAGAGATTCCACTCCCTTAAACCACGATTTAATGTATTTTATGCGAAAAAAGAACAAAAGTTACGGTACAAGGTGAATTTGAAAAAAATGCACATATTTCGAAATATTTTTTGAAGGGGCAAAATAAGGGTATTTTTACGATACAATCATTTTCTTTTACACCTACATCAAATACCGCCTTTACAAATACTCAGATAATAGAATTTTTAAAGAAAAAAAATGAAGGGCCATCTGCTCCTTGAAGGGATTACGTAGTTTTTGGAGTGAACACATGAAACTGAAGGGTATACACGAATTGTTCGCTGTTGTAATCTTCTTTTAAATGGTATTTCACTTCACTTTTACGTGTGACATTGATAACAGTTCAAAAAGCTCTGTTTTTATCCTTCAAAGGGTGCTGATATTTTATAATTTGTCGGCTTTTATGGAAATGACCAATGGGAATTATTGTTGCAAATTTACAAATAACATATAATATTTCTTGTCTCTCCCCCACTCTCATCGTTTAAAATCCACATCATCATCATATCACTCCATATATATATCGTTTAAACTACATTTTCATCTATGTAAATGGAGTCTAATATGCATGCATAATTGCACAGGTGAGTAGATTAACTGTCACGTCTCCTTCATCTCATTTTGAGTCAGAGAACGTTTAACACATTTGGACTTGCTCTTGCTCACCATATTATGTTCAACTAGTAATAATGTATATGTTTTTCAAAAAGGGAATTTTTTATTAGTTCAGGTCTAGCCGTTAGCAAAACAAATGTGGTGTAGTCGTAGTCTTCAGTACAATGATGACGATACCTACTTTCTATCTCCGCGTGATTTTTCAGGGTCCTTAATCTGATGGCTCTAATTTATAGAGCAAAAAAAACAGAGATGCGCTAACTTATTATAAGCAAGCCTTGTTCACAACTTATCGTTTTAATATTTGCCTTTTATATCAATTTCATTTGTGATCATAGCCAACATTGATTTTATTCTGATTGCACATTCCATTTTTGGGCTGACGTAAATCAGAAGGGGTGCACGAAGATGCGCCAACAGATTTGATAAATGGAGTGTAATCGATGACGGACAAAACGAATAAATTGGTAATGAGCTAAGGCCACCGCAATTATATTATGATGATCACATCTTTGGTTGATATTGGTTTGACTTGGCTTGTTTATTTTAGGCCATTTCTATTATAATTTCATTCTGATATTTTAATTCGTTTTGCGATGACGTTGATCGAAAACGCTCAATAATATCCGGAATTTGGAGGTAGGTACGTCGTGTATAATGATATCTAGCGGCAGATTCTTTTGATGCCTTTGTTCGATCATGTTTTTATTATCGTTTTCTAATCGCAAACTATGCATAAATTGAACATGGAGCTAATTGTAGATTGACTGCTCGCAGTTAATAAACATAAATATTGAGTGTCGCGTGTTTGAGATGATGAGTATAATTTGAAGCAGACTTTTATTTTAGTATCTCCCACTCCCACACTCGTATATAACGCTTCTGATAACAATTTTCAAAACGAATTGATTCGAGAAGGTGATGATTTGATCGGGATAATGTGCCATTTTATCTGAGGAGGAAGAAAGAAAGGGGGAAAAATTAGCACACTATCTAAAAACAAGATCACATAAAGAATATACGAGAGTGAGTCAAACTGCGCAGTTCAAAATGACGACTTCATCATCATATCAGTTGATCCTCATACTTATTTCATTTGATAAATGGGCTGTTAGTTATTACAGCGTAGGCTGGTCTACTGAGATTTCTCATGAAAAGAACTAAACGCACAGTAAGCGCTTAAATTGCCCAAAAGCATGAAAAAGCCAACTAATGGCTTCTCTCTCTCAGTTTTTGTTTAATACTCTCAAAGTTCAGTGATGCGTGGATTACATGCTAATGTTATTATTTCATTTGATTTCATCTTCTCAAAGTGATCTTGATATGATTATGAAATGAAATATGAAAGTTAGCCATCTTGGTCAATTGTATGTCCGCCATCACCTTATAAAAGCAACTCATCATCGTGAGAATCTCAAAAGATTGGCATCATCCTTATTAAATCATACACACATTATGTCACAATATAATGCATTTACCGAAAGTAATTATAAGCTTCTTTCTTCTCTGCCAAAAAATATTACAACCGAGTTCGCTCTCCAAAGGTGTGCAACTGTGCATTTGACAAAAAAAAATCTATATAAAAACTAGCCACCATATACGCACTTAGTTAATAATATTATCCATTTATATTTGTTTTGGAGAAGCTCCTTTTACAGTTCTATAAAGTGATGGTTTTAATGACGCTTCTATGCAAACATCTAGACATAAATTGCAATATAAATATTGTGTTAATTCATCCGTTTAAGAGAGAAATGGTGATATTGCCTAATAATTTTACTTGAATTTCTTCTTTTTACCTATTATTTGAATAAGACGTGTGTATAAACACAAAGGTTTGGTAAGTACGCAACACAAAATAAATTGCATCAAATGTGCCGTCTCGTATGATATAATTGAATGAGTTAGTTGGCATTGTGCACATGTAATAATTCCTGAAGACATTAATATTATTTTTATAACACGGGGGTAGTCTCAACTCGATTTATGTTTTCTTTGTCATTGCTGCCATCACACGTGAATGTTAGAGGCGTAGAAAGAAGTACTTTGTTGTGTTATGATTGAGTTTGGAATTTCTTAGAAGAAATTCATTCTGGATATGACGAAACACAAATCATAATCATTCTTATCCCAATAACATCTTCATCTTCAAGGAGCATGATGATGATGATGATCAGGAAGGGAACCAATCCAATATGAAATGCCTTCGGTAAAGCTGAGCAAATAGGATTTTTGATTTTTTGAAAGGGATGGCATGACTATGACACAATGTTATGTGACAGGCACCCTGTAAAAACAAACTATTGTCGGCTGGAGGAGTTACTTCTTTGTTACCATTTTGCCTCAGGTCTCCTCAAGCTCAGGTAGCTGTTAGAAAAGCATATCAGGTAGCCCCATTCACTTTTACTAGTCCTTTTTTTTGTTGAAATTGACAAATATAATTGCATTTTTTCTGGTAACACGCTAGTAATTAGTGTCTAATCAACGACACTCTACATCTCATTGTTTTTTCGTTGCATGAAGACATCTTCTCAGTCGTAATAGATATTTTGTACACAATAGAAAGTAGAGGATTCATGGGAGAAGACACGAACGACGAAACAAGGAGATTTTTATTGTTTGTACCGTGTCCATTATGGTGTTATTAAGTGGATTTATGTGCTTC
>JAQGAP010002815.1:0-14005 GCA_034697805.1 Orchesella bifasciata | reverse complement strand
GCTTACGCACGTTGTGCATCATTTACTTGTGCCAAACAGGTTCGCATATTTTAATGTTTTTTGTTCGGAACTCAAGAGTTAATGTTGCTATATTTTAGGAAAAAGTAGCTCAAAATATAGAAATACCAACAGAAATGAACATTTAAATTTATAATTTTTAAACGTCATCAGAATTTTGTAATCTTCAACCCCATTTTTAGCAACTGGTAAATATCACGTTGTCCAATGCTCCCATACATGAGGTGCATTTCATACATTAATTTGTATCATCAAATAATGTTTAATATGCCAAGATTGAAGATTTTCTCGAAAGTACTTTTAATGAATGAGTTTTATGATTTATAGTGATATCAGGAGCTTCGTGTTCCAGTGAATGCATCCCATCCCATCACGTTATTAGCGTGGGTTTCCGAATCGATCCTTTTAAATTCTGTCCTCGCACTGGAAACTTCAATTGCAACATCAAATGATCATTCAACATTTCACTGAAAGTAATAAATAATAAAAAGGAATCAGCGGCATTGCTGAATAAAATGTATGCAGGGATTTATTGACTCTTGCTACAAACACAATTATGGGGAAATGTGTCAAACTCCGTTACATCGTAATTGTCAGCTCTGACATTTATTTGATCACAGCACTTGGGGCATCGCATAAAAAATACGTGTGTTCAATGTAATTCATTGGAATTCCCGTCTTCCCTTCTAGTTGAAGTTGGAATCCATAGTTTTTACCTCTTTGAACTGACTAAGCAAGAACTGGAGCTGAAGGAACGACAGAAAACACAAGGTGAGCTCTATTTTGTCCGTTGTAGCATACTTTATTTTTCATTTTTCCAACACAAAAGAAAATGAAAAGAAGGGAGTTTAGTTGGAGTAAAGGAAGGATTTTCATTTGTGACAACTCGGCATTTGTGAAGTAGCCCTAATATTCATCTACACACAGATATATAGTGATACCGTAGCATCCCCATATATTATTTACTTGATTTTCCATCAGACCATTCCAAAACCACTGTTCACCATATATTTATAGCTGGCAATGGAATGAGCCAGAGCACACACATCATGCGTGGTGGTGAGGCTCTTAGGGAATTGAGAGAAATCCTGAAATTATGTATTTCTCAGAAAAGCAGAAGGAAAAAGGTCTAAAAAGATTTTTTTTCTTCTTTCAAACAACTTCTCCATCATAAAGTTGGGGAAGAGGCTGGTAGTGGTTTGGCATACATAGAAACAATTACGAGAGCATCATGTAGCAAGTCGAATGTCGAATCCATTTTTATGCATACATATTAGAAGTAATATAGCTTGTATTGTAAAGGATGGGAGATGTGTCGACTTTAAAGTATAAAATATAGAAGCCTATTCTCATCTTACAACCTCGCCAACCCAAATATGATAGTTGAGATCTAGTGTATTTTTTCAAAAGAAGCAAAGACTTGGTTCTTAGCAAGTTTGCCAATATGTACTGCTGGATGTAATTTGTTAAAAAGGCACTTTTGCACATCATGGAGCTTTTGGATTTTTAAGCATCAATATCAATCCGACATAGTACTATCAAAATAAAAAATCAGCTACTTAACCACACAAGAGTTGATTCACATGTTTCCCAAGCATGTTCCATTGTGAATAAGACACACGTTGTGGAGTTGGTGTTTTTTAAGGTAAAAGTCATGGGGAAATGGGCTAACTTCTATTGAAAACTTTTTTTATTTGGCTCTGTTGCAACCTGTTTTGAATTTAGATGATACTTGTTCTGGGTTTTAATCTCGCAAGTTTCCATAAATTCATCGGTGTTACAGGCTTTCTCTGGAATCCGTCACGATGTTTGCGTAAGTATGTCGCACGCTTTTTTGTTTTTTATTGAAATTATCATAGGTGTAAGTTAGTGTGCTTTGAACTGTTTTCTTGTTTTTATCCATTTCCGTTCCAAACGGTACAGCCTTTCCATTATAGTATCAGATTTATACATACGTAATTTAACGTGTGTTAACGAAATTGTAATTTAACGAAGCAATATGAAGCTCTTTTTCTAGAAAAGAGGGTAATCCCTGCTCTCGTAAAAAATTCAACATCTTTCAAGGGACGTCTCTCTGTTATTTCTTTGCTGGGTGTGAAGAAGGAGAATAAAAGGGATTTTTTGTTGTTTGTGCTCACTCGCGCTTGATACGTGTTATTTACTCTGCTTTATTTGAACCATCAACCGTTGGCGTTTCAAACAGAGATTATTGTTGTTTTCGTCTTACTCAACATTACGTGTTTTTACCTATGAGACCTTCACTATTAGGCTTCGAACGATGCTTTTTTTATATTTTACATACACTCTCAAGTTTTCTTACTCAATAGGGTATGTTAGATAATGTTAAGGTGCTGCTCATAGGTACATGGCTGGCACATTAAGTATATGAATTGCAAATGGCAATTTTCATGATGCTTCTATGATCTATGAAGAGGTAGGAATACGGAGCACGTCAATTCTTTTCTCTTCAAGAGGCGGTAGAAAGATGGAATCTCTGCTCTGGAATACTTTTGGCTTGGCCTTGCTCAACCGAATTGAAGGTAGATATGGGTATCCTTGTGCTTTGTTTGTGTTTATGCATGCACATTATATAACAATTTACACCGTGAGTCATAATGCACAGCCTTTTTCCGCATATTTTCTCAAAACATATAGAAAGATGTGTTCATTTCATTCATCGTTTGTGTGCTGGAAACTGTAACAAAAGAATGAAGTGTAATATCACTGAAATGAAGACCACATCAGCAGTGTAACAAGAGAGCTTTGTAAAGAATAAAAAGCGAGATATTTTATCATGAGTCATTGCAAAGCACATCCTAAAAAGAAGGGAAAAACGAGGGAAAATGATCTACTCCAGAAATCCAATGCTCTCACGAATTTCTCGTTTTTATGAATGAAAAGGAACGGAAGATTTCTTGGGTAGATTGCTGGAAATGCGTGACAAAAACATGTGGAGCAATATGGTTCATCAAGTGCATGAATTCTCACAATATACCTACCCAAAGTCACACCAAATTTTAGCTAATTACATAGTTCGGCATAGTGAGAAAAATTCTTTTAAAATCACCTTTAACAAAAGAATGTTTTGGGGAAATACCACAAAAACATCCAACGGTTGAACAGAACTCCCTCCTGCCCTATGAACATCATATTTTTTAATCTGGCGTTCTTGATTCATTTTTTAATAAGCTGAACAAACGAGCGAAAAGGTTTGAGATTTTATGCCCCAACTTTTTAAGGTATTGATTTTATATTAATTTTATGTCAACCTATAAGATGTGTTTGGGGTGTGATGAGGATGAATGAAGGTCAGGCCAGGTTTCATGGTACTTCCAGAAATGAATTTGCATACGAACTCTCTATTCACCACAGGAAATATTCTGGCTCATTTTAATTTGCCTGAAACATAATACGAAAAAGTATAAAGGTATTTTATTTGCGTTCAATTATTTCAACTCCGTCAAAGACCTCAATTCTATCCATTCAAATCAGTGTAAACAACAATATGCCTCCTTCCGGTTCTTTCAGTTTGAGTATCAGTATAACAGCTTTTATTTCTGTGTACAATTCGTCTTAACTTCTTTGTTTGAAGATAGCATTGACTATTTCATTAGTATAGATGAAAAAGGAATTCTTGTTTGAGGTTTTGTTCTTTAGAAAGACCGGGAACTTTGGAATATAAAAGTTATATTTGGATTTGGAATCAAGTATGAGACCTTTTGATCGGAAGTTTTTATAACTGAAGGGTAATATACGAGTCCACAACTTGTAAGCAAATCGTTTTGACATATGTCTTGATGTGTTACTTTAAAGTTGAAATCAGTCGGTGGTGCTACGATTTCTGTAGCACCAACCAGGCTACATCATATTATCACAAGCACAAACAATAATGCGGACGGTTTCACCGCTACAAAGTTCTTTATTTTCAACACAAGGATGTTTTATGACATTTACACATGATATGAGACGGTGTGGTATGAGAAAAAGTGCATTTTTACCAAATCAGTTGCCCACACAAGAATTTTATATCCGTGTGCCCTGGGCGAAATAACATATATTATATTGGGAAGAAGATGAAGAAGATACATTTTTAACGCAACCTAGTAAGATTCACAGCAGCAGCAGCTGCAGCATGTGCTCTATAAGATCACTGCGCTATATTATAAGATGAGTAAGTTCATGTTCAACAAGGGCAAAATCCATTTAAGGTGTATTGCAAAGGTACAATACGACGTCAGCTTTCTCACCACCACCACCATCAACAATCTCATCATCGTCACCATCAACATATTATTTTCACATAAAAACATCATGGTGATTACCCCGATCCTTTTTATTCATATAAAAAGGTTTAGAGACACAGATGTAAGGGCATGTATATTAGGTAGGGCCCAACAAGGAAATGAATGGGTGACAGCCATCTCTTAAGTTCTTGCAGGAGGGAAGAATCTGTTGAATCACAGTGTATATGGTTTCACAACGGTGTAGAAACGCGTAAATAGCAAATATACCTATAAAATTCATGCTCGATTCGGAAGAAACATGGAAATGCAGGTCAAGAGGGCTCATCTCAGATTCATTTATGTCCAAACAGAATAACGCACATATATATCAAAATACCTAGTGTACATTTGCATTTTACTCCTTTCGGGTATAATGCGATCAAGTTTCTTTTTCATAAATTGATTCCGGATGCTTCCTTCTCGTATCGTATTCGCTTTCTTACCACTTTTCAAAATGCATACTATAATCTATCCCTACCTAGTATTTACATATGGACGGACGGATGTATGATATAAATTCGTAATTCTAATTTTGTTTTTCTTTTTTTTTCATTTGCCCACATTTTCTTTCAAGGATTTGAACCCTATGATTCATAATAATTCCCACGAGTTTAATTTGCAATGGTAATGCCGTCATGGTTCGGTAGCGTAATACACGTTGGCTGTCTACCTGCAACAAAGGCTATTATACGGATTTGTATGCCATAAGCTTCTGAAAGGATCCTGCAACTCTTTTCTGCACACACATAATTGCTTGGATTGAGGTACTTTACCGAAGCGAAGAGGCAGACAACTAGAAATGACTCATCAAATGCAAATTGCAGGTCACATCATATGTAACATGTAACTATGTATCGACTATCGACTCTTTGGGGAGTGAAAAGCACATTCTTATTTGAGTAATATCATTTGTAATACAATCATAGCCAATATATCAACAGGTAGTTAGATTAGCATTAAATAAAGTTTGCATGAGAGTCAACAGGGCCGTAAAAATACTCAAATTAACACATTCTTAAATTCGTAACTCATCCGGGGTAAGTATATTTGCATGTTTGTGAATTACACTAATTTTTGTAAAACACAAAGAATCTACAACTTGTTGTTAAAAGGCCAACTTCAGTTGGAGACTACCTACTGGTAACATACCATACATACATGAATGCATGCTAAGCGAAAATACTCGATTAGCAACATTCTTGCTCTGCAAGGTGCCCCCAGTTTTGAGAGTTTTGGTTTTTGGTTAATGAAGTAACAGGTAAATGAGGAGTCTAGCATAAACTAATTACACAAGATTACCCAGGGACAGTTTTCACAAATTTAGTAAATGGCTGAAATTGTAGCAGAGCACTCAGAGTGCCCCTACGGAGCTTCTTGTATTATTAAAAGCAAGCAAAACACTATCATCATACTCTAGACTCGCGTAGTATCATTTCATTGAGGACAATCGGCGGAATTATCTGTAAAAAATGTCTTTGGGGTAGATGTTTGGATTGTGCCATCACAAAGACAAGAATATATGCAATTTTACTACTGGTTTTTTATGCCTATATGAATTGAACTAGCCCTTCTCACAGCAATGCCAACTCGTTCGCGAAAAAAGGTTCAACAGCTACTTTTTGTGTTTTCACATTGTCCTTCAGTCACCGCGAGTCGTGTGCCTTCAAAAAGTTGCTGGTCGGATCTGATCGCAAGCTATAAGCTCGCCATTTTCAAATGAAATTATATTTAACTGGTTATGATGCCCTGTTGTATAACAAACAGGTAAGATGTGATATGAATAGTCGACTAGCCCCAAGTGCAGTTCAACAATTTTCAAGTTTTTATGCCGTAAAATAAACTGCCAAATGACCATAACACTACATCAACTAGCATACTGGCTGGTGAGTGAATTTGATATTTAATTTGAGTCATGCCATGCATGCACATGTCCTTACTGCCAAACAACCGCAGTCATCTTCCTATCTATATGCATATTATCTTCAATTTTATCGTTATAACATTTCATCTTCATCGGCCTGTCTAATGATGTGACTCCGTCATAGACGACTCAGACAACAGAAAGACATGAGTGGTAAAATGACTTTTAAAATAATAAAAGTTGAACTGGCAAACAACCCGGAGACAACATGATATTATGATGATCAAAGATCAAACATATCTTATTTGGATTTACTAGCCATGCAAATACTTTAGCTAAGATGTCTACTGACGGACAAACAAGTAGAAAAGGTAAACTGATTGTGGGCACATGAGAGAAAAAGAGCATAAAGGAAAGGATATGCAAAAAGATGCACCTGCTCACATAAAGGATTAAATGGTTAATTTACCGATATTGATACAGATGTATGGTGGCCGTCTCTTTATAGATTTTCCGAGTATGAAGTGGCTTACACCTTTGCACACCAATTTGCAAGGAAGAAACAGGTTCTGCTTGTAAAACAAGCAAATGATGTATCCACAAAGTATGTGGATATGTGTGGATATTTATATATTAAGAAACGCTAATCTTCAATTTCTTCAAAGGCTCATATAATAATAATCAAATATGTGTGATGTCGATGTACACATATAAACATGCGTTGCTTCTTTTTTGACTTTCTTGTTCTTCTCTCTGTTTGACAGGTGAGCATCATGCAGCAGTCCGTCTGCTCAAGTCTCATTGTAAAATGCAGTTTCAGTCTCTTTTCCCACAATCTCATTGTATTTTGTGGAGGCTACAATAGTTAAAACTTGTCCCGTGCAGAATTTTTGTTTAATATAATACTACTATGCGCTCATTTGCTGCATGCGTGTACATTGATCATCCCGTTTGATTGCTTTATAGCAAGAGATGCAGTGCATTACATTTGAGCAACGAAGCTCAAGATGCTTGCACACACAAAGACACCTTATTATTGCAAGGCAATCTTTCATGTGCAGTGTGTAGCCTCCGCCACTTGTTGATGGTCGGTCGGGTCGCCAATCAACTCGAAATTCCTGAAATTCTGACAACCTATGCATTTAATGCGATTCACCTTCACCGTATACAATGTAGGTACACAGACTAAAAGTACGCTTTCTTTCCTTTCTTATACAGACTATAAAATAATGACAAGATGCACAAACCCTGTAATTATGAAAATTAACTATAATGTAATACATATATACATTGTTTGCTGATGCATCCATGTGCCGTGCATAGGTTGCGTTGATGTAAGCAAAAACGAAAGAAAGGAAAGTCGAAAAGTGAAAAATATCAAGAATACATATTCCTACAAGGTTTTTATTTCACAGAAAAGAATCCAATTTATGTTTCACAGGTAAATTCATGTAACATTGCATTTTTCACTTGCAAATGCATAGCCTGCAAAGCTGAAAAGTTAGTTAGAGCTGTGAGTATACGAGTAGAAATCATCTTATCATGCAATGATCAGGAGAATGTGGCGTATAGAAGAGCCGGTGGCTACAAAATGCTCAAGAAATGAAGTGACTTCGACTATCTTGATACATTATGTAGAGGCTTTCGTAAGATTAACTTACACTATAACACCATGTACATTACGCCATTATAAAGTTGAGTCATCTTCCCCTAATCTTTAGAGTGCGTTTGCAACATCATAAGTTTCTAGAATGGGATGAGCAGCTGAAAATCCACAAACTCTTTAACTTTACAGAGGACTAGAAGATGATAAAAAGCATGCATAGCCAAACAGGTATCATGTATTCCTCAGAAGTTTATTTTTTTGCGTTGGTCCGAAAGTACGGCGTACCTCCGCACATTTCCGTAAACATTACTATCAACTCAAGAGCTAACCCACAAACAAAGGAAATGATGATGATAATGATGATGATGATAGTAGTACGCCAGAAACCATCACAAAAAATAGTGCAGGTGGACTCCAGTTAAACAAAGGATCTGTTGCAATAGTGGTCAATTGTTTTTCAGCAGCCACCTCACCACATGGACTCAATTCTGTCAAACCAAACATCTTTAAAAATGACTTTTGCGGTAACTGCGTGCGTGACACAAGTTGTCATGTCCAAAGCCTACCATTATTACAGTTCCCAGAAATTCTCTTGCAACCGTTTCCTGTCATGCAATCTTGGCCCAAAAGTAAATTTGATGGGTGGACTTAATTAAGATAGTTGTGCTCTGGATAGAAGCCAGGCTTTACAGTTTCTCTGATGTAAGTTTCTCTTCATTTGTGTCATCATCGATCCAAGTTTTTTTACACATGCGGTCAACTGACTCACGATTAATCCTGATGGCATCATTTCTTATATATTATTAATGCTCAAGTTCTTAATGCTCAACGATCAATAAAACTCCTCCTCGGATATTGCTGACCTGAATAGGAGGACGTTGATCATAACGAACGATATGCTTGCTATCAAATGCCGAAACGGCTACGTGCATTAAAAAACTTCATATGAAATTGCATGAATTATGAAAATTATTCAGCTATATATACTTGGAGGTGAAATATTATCCACTAATTATATTGTATTACGAATAACGAGGAGTGATTTTCAAATATTTATAGTTCAAACTAACGCAAATCATGTAGGATTTACCCACTCTGCCACATGCATCTACATCACAAGACCAACGACCAACCACCAGATTTTTATCAAACGATCCGTACAGCCATAGGTGTTCAAAAAAGAAACTTGTTTTAAAAGAGGTCATGACAAAAGCAAGCAAAGTACCAGTAAGCGACAGCTTAAATTTATAACTAAATCTACATTTCATGAGCCCAAATTCCACATCATCATACACCAACAGTCAAAAGGCTGAAACAGTTTATGGCATGAATATTGCATTTTTTCCTTTTTCAAAAGGGTTGACGAACGCATTGACAAGTCATAATAATGATGGCAATAATAAAATGAGCTTTCTTGGAACATTGAGAATCACTCTGTTGGAATATTACAAATCTCTCTTCGGTATTGCCATCGCCAGTCATAATTTTATCCTTTTCGGAACTCATTTCATATTAGAAAGCGTATGAGAAATGGAGAGAATGAAATAACGGGGTTACTTTGTCAGTTTTGAGACACTTCATATATTTTCTGGGACACGTTGGCTCCGGAGGAGACCCAAGGGAGAGTGGATTTTATAAGAATGGACCTTTTTTTTCAATAAATGAAGAATGGCCAACTGGATTCATAAACCTGTAAATCAATTTACCACTCCTTGAGCTTGTGACATGATTTTGTTATCCTTTCTGCCCAGTTTCATAAACAAAGAGGAGCCACTAAAAGGATTGAACTTTGGACTTCCGTTGCCGCTTTGCTTGAGGAATGGTTATCTATTTTTAGATTTAAAGCCTTTATTGTCTCAATTTCCGCTTTCTTCTGGTCATCACTTGTATTATCACATTTTAATCCTTTTTCCTTATGCACCGACATTTAACACCCAATAATTTAAGTAGCTTATTTTTTCGTCTGGAAAATGTGAAAAATACATACATACCATGAATGACTGTGATGACATTTTTATATACAAAAAATGAGGAAATTTTCATGAATAAATGCAGGTCTTATCAGTAAACCCAATCTTGAGGCTTAATTTGCTTCAATTCGTACATGAATTACTTCAGGACATTACAATCGATTCTGGGAAGCGGTTGATTATGGTATCAGCGTCGATAATGATACAAAAGACTCATCTATTACTCCCATGTTTTTTCTTGGTACCTGATTTCCTCAACATGGACTAATAATTCAATCTTAAAACAGAACAAGCACCAAGAACCTTCCATTATGAGCCAACTAGCATGGTTGCCTACTCACATTTTCCTTTCATATTTGTACATAATACCTTAACCATACAAGACAAGCTTTTTTTCTCCTGTTTTTACGGTGTAGATAATGCTCCCTAATATATCGTGAGCTAAAGGAGCCAACGATATGAAATGATATGGCCCACCAAGGAAAATTGGTTACACATGCCTGATACGTGAATGATCCAAGTTTCGGTTAGCAAGCACAAGAGGCAATGCTAATACCAGTGACGACCGTCGGTACAAAGAGACTCATGTCATCATCATTGGTAATGGAAATGGATAATGGGTTCTGTACAAAAATGATGACCACTGTGGAGCGTACTGATGCGTGTTACTACTATTCCCGATACATGATATATGTGGAAAGCATCACGGTTCTTCGAAGAAAGAGTACACCGATATTTTCAGTACTTTTCCTATAGCTCCCTAACGGCAATGCTATATGGTAAATACAGATAGACAAGAGAATTTAACAAAACCGATTCATATTATTCTAATGAGAAAAAGGCATGTATAATCATCATCATCACTACCAGCTCCTCCGTCTCAAGAAGAAAGGTGAGGAAGGGATCTGATCTGTGCTAGTCACTTTAATAATAAGAAAGAATGTAAGTAGGTAACACGCAGGGTTAGACACATATCTGAAAACTCACAAAAAGACAAGATAGGAAAAGATAACATAAAAGAGCGAGAAGAATACAGGGGTAGCGTGGTTTTGTTTTGTATTGTGCATAAAATGCAATGAACTATACATATTTACGAATGTACATGTGGATGCGGTTACTAATATACGGCATGGCTATATGTAGTTGTATGTACTTTGTTCCGTCTGTTGTGTCAAAGACGAGAGGAACACGCATCTCTTAAGACACGATTACAAGGGAAACCGGCAGTTGGTTGCTCATTCCACTTCAGACCTTCGCCTAGTCAAGTCATTCTCCTTTTTGCTGACAGCGCAAGTTGAGAGAAGTGAAAATAACTGACAAATATCCTACTTGCAAACCACGTCAAGCAGTAAAGTAAACTACAATCTCGTTTTGTAATAATATCACACCAGATCAGGCAGTAGCAGACGTAAGCTAATTTTCTTCAGCAACCTCCTGTCCGACAACAAGTAATTGGTTGGAGTTGGAGAAGCATTCAACATTTTCTTGGCCAATAAGTATTGTGTCTGACATGCAAGTTAAAGGACAAGGAAGGCCCACTCTGCAATAAAGTCAAATATTCTACAAAAAGAAGCCAACACGTTGAAAAGCTGAGGACAGAATCAAATAATTTCGTCTCTTGCAGATTTGTGATATAGAAAACAATTCAAGAGTTTTGTGTGGCCGTGGTGCATTCTTCAAGAGAGATTTTGTGCATGTTGCATTATTCTGTGAATTGTATGTCGACAGAGCAGCAGAGGAGAGGCTTCAGCAACAGGCGAAAGTAACTCTTTATTTGACTGATTTCATCAGAAACGCGTAGGAAGAGAGAAGAAGATTTAAGAAGAAAGAAACTGATGTACAATGTCGTCCACACACACGCCAAGAGTGGTCAGGAAAAAAACGAGCACATACATTCATCTCATATCAGGAACTGGCTTTCTCTTTGGTTATCTAGCTGTATGAAAGTTCTTAAAGACTTCATAAAGCTAGGTTACCAAAGTTAAAGACTATCCTTGAATTCAACGAGGAGTGTAGCTTGTGCGCTGTGGAAATGGAATCAGCGGCTCATCAACTAGCAATCCAATGGTTGATTTAATTTTTTAAACTGTTTTGTAGGCATGAAGTTTAGCTAGGGTTATTATTGTGCAGTGAAATTTCCATAAGTTATTAACGTCAATGATATAGTAAATTTTGAAAAGGGTTGCCTTTCATATTACATGCGTTTCTTTTATATGCTCTGCGGCTTAGCTAGACACATGCATATGCATACACTGCTAGCTGTAGCTACTGTCCAGAACAAAGACCTTGCTTATGCATGCATAGACGAATTTACTGTATCCGAATAAACTATGGATGTGTTCGAGCGCGTGTACATTAAACTACCTGTTGTCAATTTTGTCAAAATGGTGCAAAATGACCAATTTTACATAATTTAGCAAGATTAAACATTTAAAATATAAATATTTTTCTGATAGGTTTTGCCCATCGAATTTTATGGAGAGGTAAAGACTTCAGTTGTGCTTGGGCTTGGGTTTGGGATAGAGAAAACTGTAAAAGTAAAGTCAAAGGCTCTGATTCAATAGGGTTGACTAATTTTAATTTCTAGGAATAGTAAATGAGATATTATGTAGGAGCAGGTGGTAGGAATCTGAAAAGTCAGTAGCCTACAACATAAACCTCATCCAAAGTGGCATCATTTTACAGGGTAAATTTAGAATGTATGCATCCACCTGGAAAGTTTCAGTTTGTAATCAAAATTATTGGAGCCCCGTGTGTGAGTGTTATAAAATGATGAATATAAATATCATTTAATTTGACAAAATGCCGT
Organism: Orchesella bifasciata; assembly: GCA_034697805.1. Taxonomy (NCBI): domain Eukaryota; kingdom Metazoa; phylum Arthropoda; class Collembola; order Entomobryomorpha; family Orchesellidae; genus Orchesella; species Orchesella bifasciata. The sequence goes on along the minus strand of JAQGAP010002815.1, from coordinate 1,458 downwards.
TAGTTTTGAACTTCTTAATAGCATATGCACAGGGCACATGAACAACGAGGAGAAGCATACATACAAACATTGAAAGCATGCATGAATCATAGGTATATGAATCATATCTGATAATTATGTTGGAAGCAACACAGGTAAATCAACTTAAATGGGAGGCAGACTTGAGGGAAATGAAGTTTCGAATCATGCATATAATTTTGCTTAACTTTTTATAAAATCTGAAATTATTTACAACCCATAACAGGCCGGTGAATTATTTGAAGAATTAAGTTAATATGAGACTAGAAATGCCCTAAACTGTCATTAATTACAGAAGAACAAAGAATGTTATTTATTTTCCTTTTCTTACATTCTATCCAGACGCAGTTGGAAACTATACACACCTGACTAATCATGAGCACCATTGATATGAGTTGGTGTCTAAATTCCATTTTCATATTCACCAACAAGGTGATACAAAGCGCCTGAAGCCACAGATTATTGGGATAACGTCATCAGCAAAAATTCTTTTACATTTCGGTACATCGCTTCAATCTTTGGCGATAATACCGTACGCGATACATGTAACGAAAAAGCACATCCCCATAAAAAGTCTCATTGGCCATTTGCACATAGATTTTCTTTATGTGTCTGCCTGCGTCGTCAACTTAGAAAGTTGGGTTTTATAAAGCAAGTTAGCGTTGCTGAAAGTAAGATTATCTGCATCTGAAAAAAATATGCGCATAATACTAGCCACGAACTAAAGTTGCACATGCTTATGCTACTTATAATATGATCAACGCATAAGAACGGTCATGAAGTAAGTGGAAGGAAGGTGTTGTTAGAGCACATAATATGCATCAAAATGAAATGGAAGGTAGAAGTTGCAGTTAGTAGGTAGTGTTGGTGCGACTGCATCATCACCAGCGAAAGGCATGAGTTACTGATACCTTTTAGAGTTTTGTGTCTTGTGTCGTTTACCTTATTTTTCTTTGTTGCCAGCTATCTAGCAGCAGCAAATAATCCACCACGTCCGATGAATTGGGAACTGGGATCAAAACAACTAGACTCGTCTTCAACTTCGTCAGCCTACTGAAAACTGAAAATAAGCGTTTGTTATGGCATCGCATTCATATTGGCATACGTTTTTAACCAACAAAGTAAGTAGGAGATAAGAAAGAATGAAATGAGATGAGTTTCATTGAACCCAGCCCAAGCAAAAGCGGTCCTCGTCATCTTCTTCATCATCACACATGACGCTCTTTTCCTTGGCAGATGACTTTTGATATGCAAAGTACATTACTTGCATTGAATAGGTATCATTATGAAAGGAAAAACTGCACTACTTTTTTAAAAATGCACATGAACGTGCCTCTAGTCTTTACATACCGCTTTGTACCTTACTTTACCCACAACGTAATTGCGATCCCTTTGCCCTGATGTACATAAGTAAGTAATTGCTTTTCCGTCTGTTACTGA
>JAQGAP010002814.1:0-14006 GCA_034697805.1 Orchesella bifasciata | reverse complement strand
GTCGAGTGTTTCAAAACAGAAACTTATGAAACACAACGTGCTCATAAAGTATTGAGCGTTATTAGACAGCAAGAGTTGCTCCGTTGAGAAACACATTTTCAAACAAGAGAGAAACAAACTTGGGTGAAAGGAAGAAGTTTAATAGGCTAAACTTGGTAATTGGGATAATCACAGAAGATCAGGGCTTGTGTCGCTGTCAAATTATAGAGGAGAGAGTGAGCTACTATGACATTCCGATATACGCATAATTTTAAACACCATAAACTAGCTAACTACATGCCGAGTTGGCTAGACAGACTTGGGTAAAACTCATACATTTGGTAAAAGTTGAAGTTGGACGGCAATGCAAAGCTCAACATTTGAGCGACATAAAACTTCAAAACATGGAAAGTCTCCAGCCAGCAACCTAACGTATTATTGTACATAAATTTTTGGTGTACTGTTCAATATGTATATTGCATTGTGTTTGGTAGCAAGCAAAGCAATGTGACGCCGATGCGACTAAACGAGAGTCTGAACTCTGAATGTGCTTTTGAAGTAAATAGTCTACTTTCAACGGCGAGACCATTTCGTTTCTTTTCTTCCGCTTTCTTTTTTTCTCCTGTGAACATGAACAAAAGGGGAGAAGAAAAGGTTACAAAGGAAAAGTATAAAAGGAAAGGAGTGGGGAGTTGAAACATCGGGGTTCTAGTTCTCTCTCTCTACTCGTCGACCCTGTTCCCTGGCTAACGAACGTCATTACTATTACCATAAAATGAAGGTTAATGTTGTCCATAGAACTACCTACGCTGCATAATATGGGTGGCACTGGGGTCGACTGTCGGTGTGAGGTACACTTCCGACTTCCCATCACATCAGGGACGAACACAACTTGTGTCTTTCTCCATATCCATAGGTATTGAAAGGGAAGGAAAAGTGAAAGTAAACAAGAATCTCCTTTTCTGATGCATAGGAATGCATAATAACATAGTCCCCAACATAGTTTCATTCTTGAAAATAGTCAAGGAAAAACCTTAAAACTGAAGTATCAACGCAATGCACCACTCAAAAAAATTGGAGTGACATTGAGGATCCCACTATACATTCTAGAAATGGTGCCAGCTCATAGTTATACCAGTCGTTAAATCTCCCTCACTAAGTTTTTCCCTTTGAACTTCCCAAAATGAAAATAATAATATGGATGTGATAACCTCGTGAAAAATAATACACACAAAATAACAGTTTTGCCAGAGGCTCTTCCGCATCGCGTGGTATTCTCCGTATCAAGAAGACAGAATGCAAAGCGACGAGACGACACATGTTTCTGACTGAACTAGTGCATCCCACCACCCAGAACGTATGTAGGCTTAAGTCCCAACAATAAAATGAATGTACATGAATAGTGACAACCAAAAATAGTGGTGCAGAGCATAGCTCCCTGCCCAACAGTCACATAATATTCATTGTATGATGACATTGGCTTGGCATGGGACTGGGATATCCACCAACATTCGACCCACTAAAAAGTACAGAGTAAGCAAAAGAAGTATGAAACAAGATGTGCCCAGATTTCATTTTCATGAGTCTCTGAAAACTATCAACTTTTTAGCAAAATAACGTAACCTTATGGCTAAGCAGTTGGCAGTGGCAATAAGTTTAGTACTTTTCTCGCGATCTTTTGTGTCTATGCGTATACTTTGTTTTCTCCTCTTTCTCTCCGGCTGAAAAACGACACGGAAAACGACATCATCGTCTCATCTATTACAGCATTATATTTGCCACCGACGAAATGGCTAATGGGTAGGGAAAGTAAGGAACGTGGGAGAAAAGGGCGAGATGAAAATTAGTTGGTTTTTGTTATTACTACTGCTGCTCTGCTTCATGCTACTTTCTCCCTTTTAAAGTGGATTCATTCATATAAAAGTAGAGGAAGAATATGGTCGACCACCATTCATGTATAATGCCTATTTGATTATATAACCGTTTGTGCGGAGCGAGTAGTTTTTTGTGACCATGAAAATTGAGCTTAAGAGCGCTTCGTCCACCCGCCTATTTCCTGCTGTTTATATCCGGGTTTGTTGTGATGTGAAGAAATTTTTCCCCGCTGATTATATATATATGCCCATCTCCAAAATTTCCTATTCAAAATTTCTCATTTGACTGAGCTATTCAAAGCGTTCAAAAATTTTCTCACTCCGTCAGCTTTTCCAGCTTTTTATTTCGGTTGAGATTGTGCATAATGTCACATTCAGAAATCTCGCCCTGATGATGATGCCACTATATTTTGTAATGTATGTATTACTGCACTGCATTCATTGTAGGTCGGCTCTCTGGTTTAGTTGTTGATGGTGGATGGAAAATACTTTCACATTTCAACGAATGAAAAGTGAATACAGCCACATCCACGCACAACTCTATTCTTTTCAAATTCAGTCATTCATTCAGCTCGCATTGTCTGGAGGCTGAAAGTCACGTCATTTCATGATGATGATGCACGTCCCTCTCTAGTTGGCCTTGTTTGTTCGGATGGGAAAACCCATTTTTCGGCATTCATTTCCAGTCCCTCTTGAAAATGCAGGAGAAAGATGGGGACCTCCAGGAAAAGGTGTTACGGAGTTAGCTTCAGTTTTAAAAACTTTATTTGAAACGATCCCATAAAAGCTATGTGACCTCCAGCAACTAAACAGATTGCTTGCACTTCTTATAGCTTTCCTCAAACTAAAACGTATGTTTTATGTTGAAAAGTTTATGTTAATAGTAGTTTACTTTGCCCTTTTCCAGTTGTGAGCGCAATGAACTAAAGATGACGAGCTGTTGGCTATTCTATTCAAACTTATACATATAATGTCTTAAGGGAAGGAATTGAATGATTTTGGGATGAATAGAATAGGCAAGAAGTTTTCCCTGTATGTTTTCAATATTAAAAAGAAAGAGAGAAGACGACGGAGGAAGGAAGGAAAAGGACAAAAGCATATATTTATATAGTGCTTCTTCATACAAATGAAAAGGTTTTGTCAAAATCTCCTCTCCTCTTCTTTCATGCAAATAACATGCGGGTGCAGACGTGCCACGTGAGTAGCTCCAGACAATATACATATAGAAACATGTACTGTTATTATGCAGTCGCATATTCATTGTTCTGCAACCTCCAATGATGACGATATAACATCACATCACTTGCAGCACAACTTCACTTGACTTTTAGGCATGCAAACAAACTTTTCAATAAAGCAATGCAAGCAAAAACCTGAATGGAGATGGAGGAAAAGTAAACCACTAAATTCCTAATAAATGGTCTTCAATCTCGTTGCTCAATCCCCTCTTGTTCGGTTGTGTCCTTCGAACGCCCTTTGTTGCTCAATATTTGGTTGCTGAGCCATGTTCCATGTTGCTTTCAAATATTGCTGTTGTGTCTGTTCAAAGAGCATTGTCGTCTTTGGAAATAAAATCCTCTGGTTTACCATTGACCAAGCTAACTCTACCTGTTTGCTGTAGCCGATGATTAAAATGAACTTTGCTGAAATTGAATGTCCCTTTTGTCCCCTAACCAATATCATCTTTGGTTTGGTAACGTAACGGAGCCTTTAATTTAACTCGTTCGCTCAGAACTAATGAAAGATTTCTTTGGAAAATTAGCATATCGGACGCGTACATTTGAATGACGATGATGTGCTGACATAACAGACAGCTAGTACCAAAAAAGTGACAGTCAAACAAAGCATATGTTCTTTCTCTTTTGTTTTACTCAGGATGATGATGATCAACTTCACACTATCACACCCTCTTTCATTTCAAAGCAGCTAAAACAGCTCGCTTTCACAGGAGTGAAAGAGTTGGTGCAACACCAAACTGGAAAACAATACATGACACACTCTTCAGCTCGTAATCGTAAAAGTACATTGTTCTGGGAATGTGAAATAAAACAAAAAATGCGAGCATGAACCTTTTTTACGAGGTTCTTAGCACAGTTACGAAGATGATAGCAAAAGGATTATGATGATGATGACGATGATGATATGATGCAGGAAAGTTACTCACCACACTGAATATAAGAGTATTTAGGTAATATGCAATGGTTGATGGTGTTTTGTTTAGGGGAGCACAAAAAAACATGACATACCAACACACACCGTTTTATTGTTTCCTTCATCTTGATGATTACTCTGTTCATGGAAGAAAGAGCAAATAAAGTGAAATAGTATGAGCACTAAATTAGTGTACATGAAAATGACTGCCGCAAAAAAAAGAGCTCATACAAACCTTTCGCTTGTCGTTTTCACTTTGGCATTCAAAAAAGGATACATAGAGCAGTACTCGAAAAATTTCTCACATGTCATGGCTGATTGCATTCTTACTTTTTAATAGAAGCGATGCTGCAAAACGCTGCGAACTTCCGTCAGCACCAACACCAGCTAAGCTGGAGAAAGGAGCCGGAGAGAGGCATAAGCGGAGCCAGAAAATGTATAAATTACGAGAAGAATAAAGTGGTGGGTCCGTCTCAAAAGGTGATGGAAGTAGAGCAAGCGGGCCATGAATTATGAAAGGGAAAAAACTGCTCTGGTGGTGCTAGCACCTTTTGCCTCAGGTATTATTTGGGGTGCCGTCTTAGCCCATAATATGTTATTTTGAGATATCAGCGTTAGCAGTAAAATCCTTTACTATCAAATATCCTGTCTGCCCTAAAACCTACATAAATAATAAGGGCCTACTTATTATTACTACTTTTTACGCTTCCCGACTTAAGTTAGGTACTCACCGACCCACTACTACTGTAAATACTCGGGTGCTTCTGCTGCTGAAGCTTTCAGTAATATTTGTATGCATGAACACTCCCTTTCTGAACTTGTCTGCGTTGAAAAAAATATAATAATAGTTGTGAAAGTGAAAAGGCAACATCCGCACACACCGAGACTCAACATCATCATCATATATTATCTCCATTTTGAAATATGTAGGCCTACCACCAGCATTTACAACAATAATTCCAGTGCAGAAAATGAGAAAGAGAGAAAGAGGATGAGAGGAAGGGATCTTTCAGTCAAAATCTCTCCATGCATGATGATACGATGACATTCACAAATATAGTCAAGAGAGCACATGCAAGGGCCGCCAATCTTCTTTTGCAAACAGATACATAAACCATTTAGCGCTGCAGAAGAGCACTATTTATTTTTCCATTGAGCAAACTAGCTCGCTCACTCACTACCCATAGCATCATTACGACATTCCCATCATTACTTATAGTTACTCGCTCCAAGGAACCAAGTTGTTGTTGGCGATTAGTTGAAGCTGATAGTGTGAAGTGAAATGAGGAACGAGCAATGTACTTGCGCATGAACATTCATTCATAATATGTGCTGGTTCTACCCTTGTCTTCTCCTCTTTTCCTCCGTCCCTAATATTTTTTCTTTACGAGCGTTCCAAGGAAGTTGAGCGGGCACAAAAATGAGAGATTTAGGCTCCCAGACTCGAGGCTCCCACTTTAGCACTCTCCAAGACGGAAATGAGCGGAGCTCTGAAAACTATTATTACCCTGCTAAATGAGTGCGATATCTAGGATCAATAGACCCATTGTGGCCTATCAATCACTCCCTTGACAATTGATTGTGTTTTTGGGACGCGTAAATAACGACACGAATGGTGAAGTAGTTGTCGATTTAATATCCAACCTTGCATAATACCCGGCTACTATATACACCACGAGATATTATGGAGAAACTAAAAACTGGCCATATCTTATATACACATTGTATGGCCGAGAGAAAAAAGTGATAAAACAAGCTATGCCAAAGCAAAAATTTCCCATCACCTCATCATGCCATTTTTTCTTTCTCTCCTCCAGTCTAGATCTTTATTACCTTTTGAAATGACTGACTTTTTATGTAACTAACCCGGAGAGTTAGTAAGGAGGGAGAGAAGAAAAGAATTGCTTTGGGAAGCAAAAAAATGATAGGAAGGAGGAAAAAAGTTGCAGCCAAACCAAGCCCGGGCTTTAGACCTAATCACTTTATATACTTATAAGGTAATAAAGTTTAGGCAAACTATGTATAATAATAATGTAATAGTGTACTCATGTACCTACCAACTATAACTTGGGTGTAGTTCAGTTAATCATTGCTCACCTTTGGCTCTAATGTAGCTTCCAAGAAATAATAGTGGAACGTGAGAATCATTGTACAGAACAGGGGTCAAAAATTCTACATTAGCACTGGCGTAGGGGAACGCCATAAAAGTGGGCTATGAGCATGCTAATGCTAATACAAAATTCTTTATTACTTTATGTCTCTCCTGTTTTTACTTCAACATCCGACCAGACTAGAAAACGTCAGTGAGCAGTGCAAACGAGAGTAGGTACAAGTTAAAATAAAATACGAAAAAATGTTGCTTGCTTCACTTCAGACAGAGAAAATTTGAAATAATTTTACGCTCATAAAAGTTTTGTTTTGCATCTAATTTATATTTCCTACGTCAGATAACAACGATATTATTGTTGTAGAGGTTAAGTCAGAGGTTAACATACACGTTGCTCATTTATAAGGCACAACTCGATCCCAAATATTTTTATTAACAAAGTACGATGATCATGATCACATTTATTGTTCATTCCATCAAAAGCAACCGTATTACGATTGCCTTGCTGTTATGCTTATACTAAGCTCATTTGATTGGCCCATTTGTCATTTTGAGGGGGGAAATGGGCGAGGTGGATGTATGATAGGTTTATTTGGGACCTGTTTTAATGTAAAGGTGCGATGTGGTGTTTTTACGTTAATTGGGTAGGAGGTGTAAGCCGATTAAGGGGAAAGCACGCCTTCATTCATCTCCTATTATTGTTGGAGCATTATACATTTGGCTCATTAAGCTATATCCATACATATTTATGGGGCCATTTAAGAAAGAATAGATTTAAAACTACTTTCTGGAAGAGCTACACGCAAGTGAACAATATACTATTACTTATGCATGTTTCAAATAAGGCTTGTTGCATAATAAAAAAACAAGTTTGCGAATTACATTAGTCAAGTAAAGGAAGGTGTGTGCGTGAGCAAAGGAAAGTATAAGGTGTTTATGCATTGTGTCTTGTGTCTAGGGTTTCACAGTCAATCCTTCCACATCGGAAGCTCTAGACATTTTGAATGAATTCATCTTTCGTACACGTCCGTAAGTAGGAAGTAAGTGACAGGCATGGAGGGTGGATTACTAATAAATGTCTATCAAATGTTAGCCCATGAGCGAAATATATTTATATTAACCAAGTGTGTACCCAAACCGTGTGTATTTGTATTCATACAATCCTTAAGAACGTACAAGTATTCGTATCTATTTGTTAGATCTAGGAATAAAATATGTTATTTGAAGTTCTCTCTTCCAATTCCAAAACATGCTTTCATTAAGCTTGTAGTTGTGCCTAAATACACAAGTTTCATTAGTGTGAGAATAGAGTTTGAGATTTGCGAAAGGTGAAAGCGTACCGGTTGCAGGATACACAACTCACAAATTCATCGATTTGATTGTATTGTGTTCACTTGTCGAGCTTTTACCTCTGGTTCATGACTGGTGCCAAAATATATGGGACACGATTCGTGATTTCACACCGTATTTTACCACTGTAGAAAGGAAAGGGTCTGTGATTTTGTTACCTTACATAAGGTATCCTGCTGCTCCCATAAAGAGAGTGAGAATGAGTGAAAGCATATACCTATAAGTTTGCATATGTGCTCATTCTTCCATGGGTTGAGTTTAGGACCATTTTTAAGCGACTTCTTTACGACACTTTGCAATACTGTAAGAGCGAGCGAGCGATGCATGCAAATTTGTAACATGAAGCACACCATTACTGATCATTACGCAACTTACAGACCGCAGCAGGGCTTCCTGTCATTTTCCCTGGTAGACGTAATAACCCTATGAACGAACCCATGTATCTCCACATCGGAAATACGGATCATAAGGGCTAGCTCATACGAGCCAAATAAACATCACTTATATGACAATCAGAGCAGTGCATATTACTTCCCTAAATACCCAAGGATCGCAAAAGCCTAGAGGAGTGATGTAACGTAATGGGCATAATGGGCATAAATTCGCAAAGAACATTTTGAAACATCTGGATTTGGTGCAACATCAACCCAACAGGAATGTAGTAGTTGATAGAATGACAATGTAGGGTAGCTGAAGTGTGTGGAACTATGATTCATTAAAATCATACACTTGTTCCCATTTTTAATGGGAAATGAAGTGTTCTCTTGAATTAACGGCAGCTAGGTGTACTGCTTGCTATTATTTTAGAAAGTCAGCAGGATTCCCCCAATTGATTCTACCCTGACTGCTAAAACTCATTTTTGCTTGTCTTCTCGTTACAACCAAATGGCGAAGTCTTCAGCCTGAAGACTTCAGGTATAGCTGTATAAAAATTTATATAAAAATGCTGCTTAATTTCTCATCGCCTTACTTTAGATTCTGAAAAGTCAATTGCCATTGTATAATTTGTACTATAGTTCAAACTTTTCGTTTCCTGATGAAGATGACATACAAACCAAATGCTCGAATCATCTTTTCCATATTAACAATATTTTTACAAATGTCATAATTTAGAGTGACGTCAAATCACTGCTTAAATAGACTCATAAGCCTTGAAATATTCACAAGTCAGTTTACGAAGCTTTTATTCTAAATCTGTTAAAATAGGCCTTGTGTAACCTTTTAGCATTCTTCACATAAATACGCATTATTTCATACGCCTACAGCTTAATTAATGTGAGAGGCAATAGAACGTTGGTTGGGGACGCATGAAACGCAGAACGTGTGCACAAACACAGTAGCTAAAAGTTGTAGCTGTTGAGTGCGGTATGGTTTTCTAGCAAAATCTTGTGATTTACAGCCTAGAGTCTCGCAATCCCTGGTTCCGGTTCCTGCAAATGGATTAATGGTTTATTTCTTCATTTCGTTTTGCGTACACAAAATACGAGCTACAATTGTGTTTTATACCTATTACCTATACATATACGTATATATAGCTATATACTCTTCTGAGGGATCCTGTTTATAGTATGTGGTCAGATTACATGTTACATTCAAAGGAAAAACCAAGAGTCGTATTATATCAATACAGTTTTTGTGTTATTTTTTTGCTTCTTGCTGCTGCTGCTGCTGCTCCCAACTGTCGTAATCATATAGTCTTGTTTGTTGGAGCAAATAGAGGACTGACAGTTCAGCGCTCCTGCTCTTGGTTTCGTTTCATTCAGCGCTAGCAGGATGAAATATGACAAGGCTCTTACACAATCTTCACGTGATTTATTCCCTGTTTAATTCCATCCTCACAGTGCAAGAGGTATTATTAGCTTTTGAGAGCCAGCGCTAATCATCTCGCTACTTCCGTAGGTACACCCAAAAAAACCTACTGCCTCTGTTATGGCTCTGCCATCACCAAACTCCACCACACTCCACCATCGAATTGACTTTATATAGATGGTGGATGGAAAACTGGAGTGGAATGGAATGGAGGATGATGTGTGTGCATTTAATCTACTTAAAAGAAAATGGTTGGATTCAAGATCGACTAGATTTTGGTAGAGAAAGAAGCACGAAGCATTTTGCTCTCTCTCTCTGGCTTGGCTCAGTTTTTGATGTCAACTGCAAATAATCACGAAGCCTCAATTTTACTCGTCGCCCCACACCCCATCTTTCATCAGTGATAATTCCCACTTGACTTACTTTTACGCGAACGCTCTCCTATTTCCAGTGAAAAGTGCTCAAACCTCTCTTGTGCGAAGAGAGAAGAGAGACATGAGAGTTTTGCACTTCAACTTTGTGACTCCGTGCCACGCTCTATCATCTCTTCTCTCCCTTGCGTGAACTGAGAATATCATTATCATCATTAGGAGAGACAAACACCACCAGTTTATAAGTTCTAATTGGAGTGCTCATTCCGCGAGAAAGCTCAAAGTAGTCAAGAAATTAGCAAGTAATAAGAAAACTGATGGATAAAAGCCACCAACCTGCTTTCATCACATGACTATTACGATTTCTACCATTTTCATTTCATATCTACCTACCTTTCTCCAGCTTAGCTTGAGCTGTTGCTGCTGATTTCACCTTTGTGGTGAATAGGTGAACGCACCTTGTTGGTTTACTCAAAGCACACATCTTTATACGTTACGTGTAGCATGTAACAATCAATCAACAAAACTGATTGCCTCAATACTACTACAACGTCCCTGCGCTCTCTCCAGACATTCCGAATAAATCTTCATGTATCAACTTCAAGAAATTAGCTATCATTCAGTATGACTAACAGCTAGTAAAAAAATTTCCCCACACAAAAATGACTCCATACGCTCCAACCATACATTTCCTCCAATGCATATATTATTTTTGGTATGTTCCACTTCAAAGACTCGGCGCGCTAGCTCTACCTACCCAACTCTGTAATGGCATGCCGGAAAAAGAAATCCTTTTCATAACGTGCAAAGGCTTGTTCCCCGCATGGCATGGTGCTCAGTACTGTACACCCCAAGAAAAAATATTCTGACAGTTATGGTCGTAGAAAGAAAGTGGATAAGATAAAGGAGTGAAAGAATGTCATATATATATTCATCTTCCATGAGCAGAGGAATAATAATTTTGCGTGTGCTAGATTGAGTTTATATTTTGAAGTCAAAATTTATTAGCATGCATGAGCCATCCATCACTTTGGGAGCTGAGCTGAGGCAAAAGGCAGGGCAGCCTAGAAAAACGGGGAACAGAAGGCCAGAGAACAAAACGTCAGTGGCACACACACACTCAGTTACGGTATATGAATATTATGTGTAGAGAGCGAATATATGCATAAAAATTTTCACCTCCCCTATTTTTCAAATGGGCTAAGTAAAAACAGGTTCTTCAACATATCAGCAGGGAGGAGGAGAACAACCTTATAAGATGGGAAAAGTGGGAATGTAAAAGTGGAAACTCCTTGGAGAAAAGACTCCTTTCCTTTTTCCAAGAGAAATATAATATGCGAACATTCAACTGTTTCTTATTGCATGCAAGTCAAAGGAGCCCACGGGGCTGACATATTAAAGCTTCGTGGAATGTTCTTTAGTAGTAGTAGCGAACGCTCCAGTAGTAGTAGTAGTGTTGGTAATCATAATAGTTGAAAGGGCGAAAAGTTGTCCCCCTTTCCAATCTATTATTCTCTAATTTACAAGGCCATTCTTTGCTACTTACCATCGTAAATTTTCTGGGATTGAAACCGAGACGAAAAAACTAATTGCATAAAAACATGAGTGTTTTTATTTAGCTTAGCATAACATTTAAGTATGAATGACAGACACTTTTAGTTTATGCATGCATGCTGTCAAGTAATTTGCGCGTTTTATAATTAAGTTGTTTCTTTATTAATTTAACGATAATTGCAAGAGTGATATATGATCAGGAGTAGCACCACCACTTTACCCGCTGATTTCATAACAGAGATAGCTGGAAGTTGGTGAAAGAACTGAGGAGCCCAACTTCATTTGAGAAGAAATGAAAAGGAAATTGATGTTTGAGATCTTTGATATTATTGGGGGATCTTTAAATTACACAAAGGAAAGTGGAGAAAGCCTTGCACATCCCATCGCATCACACATTGCATTATTCTATTATTTACTTCACACAAAACTATAACAGCATAAAACTCGGGGAATTGGACGGTAATGGTGAAAAACAGGAGAGATTGAGTTGAGACTTTCTTTGTTGTGCACAATGCACATAATATATTGTATTATTGGTTTGGTTTCTCCCTCATAGTCAGTTTGGAAGAGATTTCGATAGCATTTTATTTTTTGCTGAGATTCTCGAGTCTATTCTATATCCACTGCCAAATCAAAGAATCAAAAAGGGAAAGCTATATAGAAGCTTCTGAGTCGGAATCAATACTATGATCACAAAAGAAAGGAATCCAGACCAAACCACAATATTATATACACATTATGTAACAATATCAATGATGTGGAAATGCATTGAGTGCCAAAAGGGAATCACAAAGCCTCCATATATTCTTATTTTGAAGAGGAGTGAGTACACATCTTTACATCATGATCATCATCAACATTATTATCGTATCGTGATCATCACACGGGAAAATTCAGATTTAGTGGCTGCACAACAGAAACATCACATCACACAAAAAGGAGCGAACCAACATAAAAAAGATTATAGAATGCACTTCGGCATGACTGTATAGGCATCCCATTACATTAGACTTCATGTTGAACACGTAACAAGTGCGTACGTACGCATTGAAAAGAAATCTCAGCGGTAATAGCACTTTTTCCCATGTATTCTGCTCCATCTTTAAGAACCATTAAATAGTGTAACGAGCAACAGAACAGGAGAAAGGTTTGGGCGGATGAATGCGTGCGTGCATTGCATCCCCTATTAAGTAAGTGTATTTTATGTGAACGAGTTTTGAAAAGAGGCTGTCAGTCAACGTTCTCAAAAGCTCATTTTAATTCTTTCCCTGTGATCAAGATCAACATGACTGCTGCTGCTCTTTTGCTTTTCCCGAGCTACTGTTTGGATATAGAGTTTTCTGCATCAGACAGAATTGTTTTTGAATGATGCATTCTTTATGTACCTCTTTGAATTGGAGGTGAAGTACGGAGGAGCGAGAGTCTCAGCAAAATGAGTAAATCTAAACTCAAGCATGTGTGCACCAATTTTGTGTGTATACACAAACTCGGCTGAAAACAGCCGTTCCTCTGCCTCTTTTCCATTTCAAAGCTTTATTCTCTCCCCAACTTGTTCTTGATTACACTTGTTCTTGTACCTATTTTCAATTCAGAGCATTATATCATGAACAAGAGAAAAGAATGATGGATCCTCATCCATTCACTCTCTTGCTTTCCTCAATGTAATACTTGTCTGCATATTTGGTGCAGCAATCTGCAGTTTAAACCACAAATTGTGGTTTTACTTCACCAATGGATGACTATAGCTATACAGAATATATGCAATATTGGAAATGAAAGCTTTGAAGCAATCACTTTCCCTTTCTCAATCTCATTTCTCAAGTGATGTGATGCTGCTTTGCATATTATGTGTGTTGGGTAAGTAATAATGCAATGCACTATGTTGCAGCTCTTTGAACATTTATGCATATGAATAGTTGTACATCATATTATATATCATGTGTATGTATAATATTATGATGTTTCCAGATCAGTGCAGCGGAGGATAGTAAATTTCTTTACGTACTTTCATAACATTACATCACATTACGCACGTAGCGCCCTTTGTGAGAAAGCTTTGCGAAGGAGCAAGTGGAGTATGAAGTGACATCAATGCTCACTTTAACTTACTTTACACCACCATCATTTGGTATGCATATAAATGCACTGAATTCATTTCCGAAGCTCTGTTCCATTTCACAAAGGAAAGGCAGGGAAGTGGCGCGCCAACACGTAGTTTTTTGTAGGGTGCACTTACAGGCGTACTGAAACTGGAACTTATGCACACGTACTCGAGTCATCATCATCAAAGTCATGACTATCATCATCTTGTAGAAAACTGTCTGCTTCCTTTCTCATTGCCTTCCTTTTTCCCATTTTTTTTCAACATCCCGACTGCCTTTCTCTCTTTTCGTTCCACGGAATTCATTTCATTCTCTTTAATGCTCCCTGCAACCTCCACTCCATTTAATTTTGTGAAGTGAGCAGAGGAGTTTGGAGTGCATGTCAGCGGAATAATGTGAGCATGTAAAATTAAGCAAGGCATTTTCCCAACGTCAACATGTGAGCTCAAGTACAAATGTAGTAGATTCGGAAGACGAAAACATACACATTTTATTACAAATGACTAAAGTGGGAGTAGATTACGACACTGCTGCGTAGCTTGGATTTGGATGATGGCGGTGGTTTATGTGTCATTCACATACCTACACACACATTATTATTAGTGTGCGTGGAGGAAAAGGAAAAGAAATTCTACAAATTCAAACATGTGAAAATTTACATAAAGAATTACGTCATTCTGATTTGAGAGAAAATAGTTCTGCCCACTCC
>JAQGAP010002813.1:0-14008 GCA_034697805.1 Orchesella bifasciata | reverse complement strand
AATTTAAAAGGAAAAAATTTGCAAAATCTCATTTGCACATAACCCGTAGATGGTTAACCAAAGAAAGAGAAGTTAAAGGAAAAAACTGCAATAGTTACTAGAAAGTGGGAAAAAGCAAGTCATGACCATACCAATACCAAGTAGTGTTAACGGTGCCGGCGTGGAGGTGTAGGTAGATGCAGAGCAGGACAATTCCGCATGTAATGACCAGGCTGATTGCAACGGAAGCATTGGTGTACCTCAATTACGTTACAGTTTTGGCGGCTCCGTTGTTCACCTACTGTCGTTCTCGCACGTTGGTTTCTATTGAAACTTGCGGCTTGTCTGGGTGGAGTTCTCCTACGATGGTTTCTATTGAAACTTGCGGCTTGTCTGGTTGCTTCCTCTCGCGTAGCAGGAACAGATAATGCAGGGTCTCTAGGCACACGTTCCACAGGTGGGAACCAGACCGGTGCATATTGTCTACCACCGCCACGAGAAGCAAATCGTGGTGGTGGTTCAAAAGGAGTAGGTCTTACAGCAAGCAAGTTAGAACGATCACGCCAGCGCTCTGGGAGAGCATCAGCAGAGTCTTGAATAGCAGATGTTAGTAAAGAATCTGGAGAAGTTGAACGCTCAGAAGTAATATTTGGGGCAGCAACTGCTGGCAGATTAACGGCAGGAAGCATAACGGAAGGCAGATAAACTGCCGGAAAAGAAACTGATGGAAGCTGAGCAGGTTGATGAGGCGGGCTAACTTGGGCGTCAGCAACTGGAGAGTTGGTAGAGATGTTCTCAGTTGGAGGCGGTGAAGTGAAGAGTCGAACTAATGGAGAGGATGAGCTGCTACTACTGCTATTACTCCGCGACCGATAAGGTGGAGGTGGCGTTTCAATTGGCAAACCAATATGTATCTCATGATGAGGGTTGTTTGCTGCAGTGTCATCAACATCATGCTCACTCGGAGCTGAGGAGTTGAGAGAAAGATAACTTGTTGCACGTAGCAAGTGATTGATAGCTTCAGCAAAGTGCTCATGAGCCGATAACGTAGGTTCAGTCCCTGGAGGTATAGATGAGCCAAACAGATCGCTAAGTACCAACCGTAATTGATTGGGTTCTGCCGGTAGGGAACTGGAAGTGGAGCCATCCTGTTGTGTTGTGGTGGCGCTGGCAGTAGCCGGAGACTCAGGGATGTATTGAGTCATGAAGTTGCGAGCATGTTGTAAATTGTTGTGCACTGGGCGGAGTTGGTTGTTTAGAAGACTGTGCCGAGGTGGTGCAGTTGGAACTAGCTGTGATGGTGATGGGGCAGGTTGATACCCATTTTGACACCTTAGCATTAAAGTGGCCAGATGGTTCAGAAAAATGGAGTAGTTTTGAGCCATCGAGCCAAATTCTCGTGCCTGAGGTGAAGCATCAGCATCCCCTCGGCTGGTTGCAAGATTAGTGTTGTAATGTAGATGATCAATAAACAGGCCAATGCACGCTTGGCGTGCGGGGTCGCTGCGATTTCTGTTAAAGTATTCTTCCGGTGTCTGCTCCATTTTGCTAACCTATGGTATGAGAATAATCCCAATAATAAGGGGTGATGTTGCAGAGATAGCAGGTGCAAGCAGGGCGACGGTTGCGCCTACGGTTATTGAACCAGCGTTGTAAATTTTTTTGAGAAATCTTCGTGTTCTTTTCAATGAAGATGAGAGTTGAACGAGTTGGCGTTCTGGTTTTACGGTAGACCTGTTCTACAAAGTGAGCCTGTTCAGGAGTGGTAAGAAGTGGGACCACAGGGGTATGTCGCCTTGGTTTTGATGGAGGCCGGACAGGCTCCACAAGCGATAGTGCAACAGGTGGCGCAGTTCGAGGGCTGTCCAAGGTGGTTGGACTAGACGCAACGTGGTAAGAAACAGGCAAAAAGGGATGTGAGCTGTTGCTGGTTGGAGTAGATGCAGTAAAATTAGCTGGAGACACTGGTGATGGTATCCAGTTAGCTGGAGGAGCAGGTGAAGATATCCAAACTGGAGTAATAGTCAAGGCAGGGTCCGGTGTAGCAATGAAAGGCTGGAGTGTGGGTGGTGGTGTAGATTGATTGGTTTCTACGATAATAGTGGTTGCTGGCTGATGCGTGAATGTAAACAAAGAAGGATTCACAATCTGAGGCGACAACACTGGAGGACTGGGGCTACTACAAATGGGAGCAACTGCTGCAGATGCGGAGCCTGGAGAGACAGTAGGAAATGGAGAAGTGTTTCCAGAGAAGAACACTGGAAGAGATGGCAAAAATGATGAAGCCGAAGATGAGGCGGAAAGCGAACCACGAGAAACTGCCTGTGTATAGATGAGAGATGATGTTGATGATAGACTGGTGTCCGAGGTGCACGGTAATGAGCTGGTAATGGGCACTGATGAAGCCGAAGTGGTGGCTGTTGCTGTGGGTGGAGACGAGGTAACTGTTCCCAAGTCAGACGGGAGTGAAAGAAGAGTTGATGTACCGATGGGCACCCAGGATTTAACTGGTGTGAACGGAAGTGATAGTACAGATGGAGTAGTTGGTGTTGAGATGGATGAGCCGGAAGGTTGTTGGTCCCAGAAGCTAAACGGGGGAGGAATCGCAGTGCTGTTGAAATTGGAAGAATTGTCTTCAGATGGTAAAGGTAGGTTGGCTCCAGTTGCTACAGCGTTGTTTGGTGTAACAGCAGAAGATAAGGCCAAGTCAGTTGGGGCTTCAGGGATGAAATGCGGTGAAGATGAAGGAGAACTCAAATCAACAGGTTCTTGGAGAATGTGAATCGGTGGTGGATGAAAAGAAAAGGCTGGATTTTTGCGTGGTGGAAAGGAAATTTGCTTTGCAGGCAAAAAGGAAGGTTGATAACTTTTTTCTTTTGGCTGGTTCACGGAAAAACTTTCAGATTCTGATTCACTTGAACTAGTGAGTGAGTAAACTTGCGGTGGGTCTTGGTTGGGGTAAGGTGAAACCTTAACCGTAAACCCAGGCTTGTCTCGTGTAATGATACCCACTGTAGAGAGTTCTAGTCTGCGATTATGTTTACATAAGAGGTGGCAGTCGTAACAATATCGTGCCGCCTCAGGTGGATGATCACGTAAACGGTATAGTTGAACTGTCTTGTTGATATTAGGCTTAATGAATGGCCAATAAAGGTGAAGGTTTGTTGCAGTTGGAGTCGGAAGAAGCTTTTTACGCTCGGCAAATATTTTTGCGCCCGGATTATGGTAGAGGTACCACTGGGCTCGGATATTTGCAAATAAATGTCGCTTGGTCGTGAAGGAGGTGACGTGAGATTTGTAAATCACAGCTGCAAGATCGAAAACAAATTGCCAGTCTTCCCAATATTGATCTAAAGGGACAGGAAAAGTCCAGGAACTCATGATTGAGATGTGGCTGAGTTTGGAGATGGTTTAATAATGATTTGGTTGATGGAAAAAATGAAGGAGGAAAGAGAAATATGAGTGAAGGAAATGAGAAAACATATCGTGATCATGATTTTAAAGATTTGATATTGGAGCAGGCTGAGGATTAGCAGAGGTTGAAGGAGTTTGAGGGGGGCGTTGGAAATTTTGTTGCAGAATAACATGAGGCTGATTGCCCGAATCGGCATTAAACAGAGCTACTTTAATTTTTCCTTTGGTCCAGTCTGTGTTTTTGTCGTTCAAAATGTTTAGAATAGTAGACGAGCGTAAGGTAAATAAGATGAGAAAAATTGCAATGCATATGCATATCAGGAAAAATAAATCGAGAGACTCAAGAATAAAACTCATCTCAGGAGTGTTTTCAACAGGGGCTCCTCGTACTGCAGGAAGCAGTCTGGACATAATGGCAGCCATGATAAGAGAAGTGTCGAGACCATAAAACTTTTTGTATAGTAGATAGAGTGCAATTAGCACACAAATGACTATAATGGTGATAAAATATGACATCTTTGAACTTACATCAACATGAGTAGGCAGTTCAAATAGTGGAATTGGAGGAGAAGAGAGGTTGAGAGTGGGAATTTCTTGGGTTCAGTTATGATTAATTATGGAAGAGAGGTTCATAAAGTAGGTATGGGGTGTTAAAATAGCTGTATCGCTTACAGACCAGGCCGCTGGAATTACGTGTTGGAGATATGCAAGCTGAGATGAATCCATACATGGATAGTCAGGTTCCACGATTGTGTTGTTGAGGTGTAGAGAGCATAAACAATCAAGCTGCACTTCGATATATCCATGGTCTGGGGAGACGTCGAATGTTTGCATAGTTTTATTCTCACAAACAATATGAGCTTGTTGAACAGGCTGGAGGACAGCGAACTTGGTTGATATAAATTGGTAAATGAGGGGCTCCTTGGTTTCGAGTGCAGAGCACGCAAAAGTACATAGTCTTTTCAGCATGCTAATCGGATGGTCAGGGAGAAGAGAAGCTTTTAAACACTCCAAATGTGAGAAAGGAGATGATAAGAATCGCGAGACGTGACATAATTCAGTATTTGTAGGAGAGCAACGAGATTGTGCAACAGTTGAAAGAGGCAGAATGTCGTTCTTGTTTTTATAAACAAAATATTCTGAAGGCAACATTACATGACACGAGGAACCATTGTAACGAAATGGTATTGCTTGGGCTGAGAAAAGCTGATATGAATTTGCTTTGTTTTTAATAGGAATTTGAACTCTCACAAGCAGAGTTTCGTTGGAGAAATAGCACTGGGTAGTTTCCAGTGTATAATATTGATGAACGTTTGACATTGAGGCTTCATAATTGAAATACTGCATATCTGAGGAGAGATTTTGTAAATCAGCTTGTAATAAATATATCGGCACTGCTGCAGTAGGTATGTGATGAGATTGGCAGGCAGCAAGAATGTCATTGTACATTGCACTTATAGCAAGGCGATGTTGCACTTTAGCCACAAATGAAATCATGTTCACAACTTTGATTATATCATCTTCTATTAATTTCTCGTCTGTTGCCATTTGTGACATTTCATTAGACACATTTTTCATGATGTTTTGAAGAGTACGCTGCATATCGTCAGAGTATTTGTTGATAATTTTCCTTGACTTGACTGCATCCACCTGATCAAAAACAATTTGTTGCTGTAATTTTTCAGCATACGTTGTCAGATCGGATTCAGATTTTGTTAAAGTTTCCACTTGAGAACTTGTAGCGAAGCCACAACACCAATACATTGCAGAACTGATGATACTTCGTCGTCTCCGAGAGGGTGGCAATGCATCAGCCGATGGTAATGTGATACTGATGAGATGAAGGGTGTCGTTCAGCAGGCGCTTGACATGGTTTACCATGAAACACTCATTGCTGTAGCTTTCGTTACAACGAAGGTTATCCAAATCCGGTTGGTTTTTCGGGTAGAGGGGAATCTCGTACACAAGGTTTGCAGTAGATTCATAGAAAACCTTAGGTATTTCTTGCACATGGATTCCAGAGGCGAGCTTAACAACAGGTTTAATTGGGGTGAGTCCCTGTGCCAATAACGGCATGGTGAAGTAAAGAAGATAAAGAAAATGTCGCGCGCACATGTTTAACTTCTGTACTAAACCACTATGATGTGCACAGTTAAATATGTCCAAAATTATTTGGTGTATTTGAATGGCTTCCTTTGTCGAAGGTTGTAGTGAGTGTTGCTAAATGGCGCAACGTTTTCAAACAAAGGTGGCTGTATGACTTGAGACGTAATATGAAAATTAGCTGGGGGAGTTGACTCAGGAATATGTGGAGTAGTGACTGGCTTAGTGTCTGAGCAAGACTGGACACGTTTGGGTTTTTGTTTCTTAGGTGGACAATATTGATTCAAAAAACAGTCACTACTAGTATGACCAGCTTTTCCTAAACATGTGTTACACCTTGGCTCATTGGTGCACGTCTCTGCAAGATGTCCCATTTCGTCACAGTGATCACAATATATCACGTCAGGGATTGTTTCAGGGCGAGAAGAAACGTTTGGTGATGATGTAACAGGATGTGAGACATGAGGGAGGGTGGTGGCTGGACTCTCCATGTCCTCGTGGGCTGCAGGTGAGGAGTTGAAGGCGATGGGTTTATCACAATCCTCACTCATGTTATTATCTTCTTCACGCTCATAATATGGCTTTAGTTTCTCAACATGTACCGTTTGACTAATAGTCTTTCTGCCTTGCTTGGCTTCTACGACGTAGTTTACGTCATTATTCCTGGATTTGGAGATAATTGTAAATGGACCAATCCAATTGAAGAACAGTTTTTTGCTTTTTCCCCGGACATTGACTATCTTTCTTACCAGAACCTGATCGCCAATGTTGAAGGTGACCTGACGACGTTTTTTATTAGCATAGATGGCATTACGCTTTTGCTGATGTTTTAAACGCTCGACAGCTATTTCGCGTGAAAACTTCACACGCTCGGCAAATTCTGCTACTGAGCAGTATTTTGGCAATGACAATTCATTTTCAGCGGGTAAATTGGGTTCCTGCCCATAGATGAGAAAATGGGGGCTGAAAAGGGTGCTTTCGCTAACAGCGCTATTAATGGCAAACTGAATATGGGGGAGAAAAATATCCCAATCAGTTTTTCCAGATGAAACATACATTGAGATGGAATCCACGATAACTTGATGGGGCCGCTCGCAGCTTCCGTTTGATGCAGGGTGGAAGCTGGAGGTAGTGAGCTGTCTTATTCCCAAAAAGCGAGTCAATTCAGCCATCAACTCACCCGTAAATGCAGCTCCAAGATCTGTAAGGATGTTGCGTGGGATGCCATGACGGAGAAAAATTCTTTGTACTAGAAATTTTGCAATTTCTTCCGCAGTTCCATCTTTTAAGGGTCCACACTCCAAATATTTGGTTGTATGATCAGTAACGGTGATAATATATTTCATGCCAGATGAACTTCGGTTGAATGGACCAACCAAATCACAAGCAACGGTTGTCCAGGGGCATTCTGGGATTGGCATTGTTTGAATTAATCCCGACGGTTTACGTTTCGGGTTTTTTCGGAGTTGACAAGTAGGACAAGATCTTACATAATCCTTTATAAGGGCTCTCATTCTTGGCCAGTAAAAACGTGATGCAACTTTGTGGTAAGTCTTAAATATTCCTAAATGGGCTCCAATGGGCTCGTCATGAAATTGTGACAGGACAGAGTCACGCATATGCTTAGGTAGTACAACAACAGGATGCTCTTGGTGAGGAGAGTGGTAATAGAGCACGTTGTCACGGACAAACATGTGTTTCGTTTTCTTGTTGGCAACATTATTTTCTACGTCATGCTTCATAGTGAGAAGCTCCTCATCCTGATTTTGCATAAACTCTAGGTTGTCCGCACCTAGCGAAAGGATTGGTAAGTCAACTACGTTGGGATTTTCAATATCTGGGGGGTCGGCAGGGAAGCGTGAGAGTGTGTCAGCAACCTCATTGGCTTTGCCAGAGATGTGGTGAAATTCGACATCATATTCCTCTAAAATGAGTAGCATGCGAGCCAGTTTGCTAGGCAAATGATGTTTCGGACCCTTGGAGAGGTATACCAATGCTGAATGGTCTGTATAACATTTTATTTTGCGTTGGAATAGGAGATGACGGAGTTTTTGAAGACTCCAAACTACAGCTAACGTTTCAAGCATTGTAATGCTGTAATTCTTTTCCGCTTTATTTAACGCTCGACTAATAAAGCATATAGGTTTTTCAACGCCGTCCTGTTTTTGGCTGAGGGCTGACCCTAAGCCTTCGATTGAAGCATCGCAACGCAGGATGAACTCTCCGTCAGGTGTTGCATGTGATAGCACTGGTGCAGTGGTGAGCAAAGTTTGTATGATAAGTGAGAAAAGACGGTCCTGCCAATATGGTCACCTATGTCATCAGCATTACGTGTTGGTTGCGGCGTGGGTAAATCTGAGGTGGAATTAGTAGGTGGAAACTGTAACGGTTCAGTGGGACGGTCAGTATCACTCTCTGGGGATGGAGGGGTGATTTTTGCAGCTGGCAAATTCTGTTGCGTGGGTTCAGGTATGCTTGAGAGAAGGTTCTGCAAGTTACCTAGAACGTTGTTCCAACGCTCACCTGTGGCTTTGATAGAGGCAGAGGACGTGGATGGAGCTGGTTCCTCAGGCGCGGGTATTTGTGACGTCTGTTGCTGGAGGGCGTCTTGAGGCAAGGTAGTAGATGTACCGTTGAATACGTTGGGGACTGAAAGTTGTTCCTCCGTGAAATTAGTGGGACTGAAGCAGATAGTATAATTAAGCGGGTCAGGTTGTAATTTATCTGGTGGAGGAAGATTTAAAGGTGTCTCCAAGTGGTGTTCAACAAGGGTTGAAGTGGGCTCGGGGGTTGCAGTTAATGCAGCTATCGGCTCCGGGTTGGTATGCGAGGTTGTGTGCAAGTTTATGCCAGCTGGGGATTGCAATTCGTCAAAGCGAGAGCACAAATTTTTTGTTATATTACCTTGTGGCAGATCAGCGCTAGGAGTGTTGACGGGAACCTGAAGGGCAGCACGGCGGAAGTTGGGGATGACAGTATCCGGAGCTGGGATGAATGGTGATTCCGGGGTGGCCTGAGACCGCCTAACACGCTGAGGAGTGATGATAAGTTTTGCCTTAAGGTAAGCGTCACGCACTGCTCTGCGAAGACCAGTGGGGCTGAAAATTCCAGGTTTCTTGGGCACTAGATCACTCTCAGAATCATCTGATTCATAGTCAAAATTCGGGTGGTAGTGTTGAGTGAACACTTGTGCGAGTTGGGCGTTATGACTACGACTTGGGTAGTGGCCAAAAAAGTCAAGCGGCGGGGCAACAATTTCGGTTGAAAATAAACTGCGAGAAGGACCCGTTTTAGGAGAGACGGGGGTCGGAGAAACAAGAGGCGACGTTGTAACAGAAGACTGTTCAGGGGCACTCACAGGATTTGCAGGAGTGACTCCAACGGGGTCAGTTGAGATAGGTACGGTTGCTGAAACGGTACTGGTAGGATCACTGGAAACTGGCACTTCAACTTCACCAGACGTTGGAGGATTACGATTTCTACGAGTTCTGCTAAATGTAGGCAGTTCAGTACCGTCAAATTCAGGTGGTAATTGTTTGAGTCGTTTACTTTGTTTACGTTTCATGGGTAAATGAGTGAAAGGCACCGTATTGGGGCAATGTAATAATCTGATCGATCCGTATCTCCACCATTTGTCACGTTTATTGTATTGTAGTATTATGTTGTGATTACGTGAGCTAGGTAGTATGTAAATACATATGAAGTAAATGAGAGGTGAGATGAGACGCGATCAATTTGAATGCAAAGTAAAGACTAAATTTATTCATGAGAGTAAAGGTGTATATATATAGAGCTAACCGGTTTTACCGGTACAGTAATGGGTGCATGCTTACATACTAACATCGTGGAATGTCATATGGGTATGTGACAGGGATATTCACTTAAATATTAT
This sequence comes from Orchesella bifasciata, assembly GCA_034697805.1. NCBI lineage: Eukaryota > Metazoa > Arthropoda > Collembola > Entomobryomorpha > Orchesellidae > Orchesella > Orchesella bifasciata. The sequence goes on along the minus strand of JAQGAP010002813.1, from coordinate 4,620 downwards.
TAATATAAGTGGTAATATAAATTTAAGACAATCAAAAACGGAAAATATTCGAACCACCGCACTGTTATCTAGTCATTGATATTTTTTAAATTAGTAACGGAAGAACGGCAAAACGAAATAAGAGTCAAACGCAGAACCCATTTAAATGGGTTGATTTAAGGCAAATGGGAATGAAATGATTGCACTACAGACAGGAACAGGCATGTATAAGCAAATTTATGTAGACTTTGACCACCTATAGGTGATCGGGTTGAATAATTCCGTAAAATGCTTAAATTAGTTTTTTAATTTATTTTAGACTTGTGCTGAACGTTTTCTGTGTTTTTTAATAGTGATAATATTTACAATGATTACTGAACTGGTAAATTTGTAAACTTCCTTCTAAAATTTAAACTACATGCTTTAGCTTCATTTTGATATATTCTCTATTCTTTACAGATAAAACCAAATTCACCTTGTGGTTTGTCTTGTTTGTTAGGTAACATTGTTTTCTTCAAAAATTCAAGAACTAACTACATCAACCAATTAAATACTGTGGTGTATAACTCATGTATCCAATTAGCAAGACTGGTACATAAAGCACGAGCCAATTTACCTTTATCTTTCATCTCAAACAGGATGAACACAAAAATTGCAAAACCGTGGCCAAAAAGAAGTACCAAAAATATAACATATGAAGTATTGCTTGCTAAGTCCTTGTGCATTTCTACATCAGGGGGCTTGTTATCCAAAAGTTTTTCCCATCGCTCCACTATTCCTGAAACACCCAATCCCTTCATTCTCACAATGAAATTTTGTGGAACCCAATTGTAAAAACCATAGCCAATGTAATGATATTCCATTTTATCTTTCCCCAAATAAACAAATTTGCCTTCTTTTGCGAGCTTAACGTACAGCTTGTATGCCAACCAATCTGGCATTAATGCCGCGTTCCGCTCACACTCTAACAAATGAGGAAGCAATAGTTTATTTGAGACCTCTTCCGCGTACCCAAACATTTTAATGTTTCTCCAATTCGGAAACAAGCAAGTGTTGTTGAGATAGAACCATGTTCGGTTGGAAATCTGATTTCCTAAACGTTTTAGGGGAGCTGCTGCTGCACCCAAACCATTCATTATTGATTGTAAAAGGGATGAAACTACCGGGTAGGCTTCATGCCCATTTTGCTGCACACCGCTCATTTCCACATGATGTAACCGTTGATGAAGGAAAATATCGTCACCATTCAGTTTTACGGGGACATCATAAATTAAAAAATTGTTGTCCACCAGTTGGTCAAAAGTATCCATGGGAATGATTGTATTAGGAACCATCAGCCTCATGATATTGTCTCCTTTGTAGGCATTACTTAAAACCAGAAAAATGAAAGGAATGACAGCAATCCATTTAAAGCAAGGAACATTCCTTATTTGACTACTTAATCGGTTTGGGAATTGTTCCAAGAAACAAGAACATACAAGGAATACTTGATAGGCAACATTTGTTCTCCATTGATCTCTTATTGTGAGTCCAACACTTTCCTTGCAACAAATACTGAGCGAAATCCTATGGGCTGCTGTAAAAGTTAGTGCTAGTGCTAAGATCATTGCAGAGATTCCAAGCCAACTCCATTTATCAAAGGCTGTAAAGAGTTCAAGCAACGGGATGAAAAATGATTTAGTAAGTTTACCACAACTCAAGAACTTTATTGTATAACTTGGGAGTCGCAGCGGAAAGTTGACCATTAGGTTTCCGGAGGATTGTGCTAACACAGGCAGTGTTCTCCAATGCAGCGTCAATTTTCCACAAGATGGTGATGGTGGCGCTATGATATAGGGTGACGTCTTAATATTTAGATCCCCGGTTTTTGAAACTATGTTAAATCCAACAAAACTGGAATTAGGAAGAAGGGAATTGAGAAGAGCGCCATGTACGTACCATTTCTTTGAACTGCTTCCTGTTGGCATCTTTTGCTCCTTGTTTGAAAAAATCTTTGCCTCATTTAAGTTGTGGAGAATGCCGCCAGGTTGAAAAAACTGGACCAATACTGGCTGGGGGAGAATAAACCAAAGTTTTGGATCCGTCGCTTCATTAACTGATTGTAAATAGTTGTCAAGCTCTTTTTTATTATTCGGAAATGGGGCTAATTCCTGTCTAAAATAAGGAGAACAGGGAACACACTGGTGACAAGCATGGAAATGTCTTAAAACCGTGTAGGTGAATGCATGCCCAAGTCTGGGCGTAGAATTTTTCATTGCCCAAAAAAAGGACTCTGTAGCAGAGGATGCCAATGGATTTATTACTGAAAGTTGCCAGCTGGGGTAAAGCCATGGAGACGAATTCCGCCCATCAAAGACTAGCACATTAAATACCATTCTTCTAGATACAAGAACTTTTTGTGTCATTTGATCAATGTAATTCCAAAAGAGGTAAAACGATTTGGGTAACAGAAGAACAGGTATATTATTACCTGGCTGCGATGTAAAATACTTGGAACGATCTGTTGAGTTTAGACCCAAGTAGACATGGACTACGCAAAACCATTGTTTAGATTTGCTTGAAAGATCAATTTCCTCAACGTTGCGAAAAATATCTGGCCGTGTTTTGTTGAAGGGTATTGATAGCACTGAATCGCGGAGTTCGATTGGGATAAGGTAATTGGTTGTACTTATATGCTTTATTACATAGCGTGTGAGTACGGTTGGAAAAGGAAGTGGCCCGAAATCAAAATTTGCGTAGTTTAATATGTGTACAAGTGTGCAATCAAATGTTTCCAGTTTATTTTCAAAATCAAAGTAGTCACCTCTACAAACAACAACGTTGTTTAGTAGCATGATGACTAGAGAAAGGTATGTTAGCTGCATTTTTGTTGTTGAGCCTTTTGATTTCGGAATAGGATTATTAATGAAATTTTAAGACGTTGTATTAGTTTCTGAATTTTTGTTAGACCTTGCCAGTATACAGACTTTAAATAGCAAACTTTAATGCAGATCAAGTAAAAACTGCGCACATACCTCTTATTCTCTCGATTATTCTAATCAACTTTATTGTCTATCGGACAAACATGCAGCTGGAAGGTGAAAAATTTAAACATTTGCTTAGGATATAGTGATATGAAACCTTAGAGAAGTGGTGAGTCGATGAGTAATTACTTATCCACTCACCTCTTCATTAATTCACTGTCATTAATGACAATAAGTTATTGCTGCTGTCAGTAGGCGTATTTAATTACTTTATGAGCAATTCGACCAACATATTCTGCCGGGATAGTGACTAAAAATTAAAAGAGATGAGAAAAAATGTTTGCTTGCAACAACTGTAATGCAGCCAGGGTTAAAACTGGGAAAAGTGGCTGCACACAATTCCTATTGTCTTGATTATTCTATTCAATATTTTTACGAGGCCCTGTTTTGGAGGCATAATAAACGTCTTTTTCATATTACGAATAGGAAATTATGTATGTATGTTCAATTTCGCATAGTTTCGGTTTTATTAGTTCAGTTCTGAACTCAGGGGGAAATTGAGATTTTGTATAACTTAAAAATATATTGCCAGTGTTTGATAATTTTATTGGGGGCAAGTAGTATGGGGAACAAAAGTAGGAATGGGCAAATGACCCAGGGAGCAAATAGTATAGCGAGAAAGCGTCCGCATGAGCAATTAAGTCGAGGCCTCTGAGGGTAAGTTACAGCAGGGGCATGGAGCCGGTAACAATCGGTCTCGCGCTTTGAAAATTAGGCGCACGTAAAGTTAAAAAGACATTTGATTTGGCTTAAATAGAAATGAATAACCTGTCCTTATTACTCAAATAAGAACAATATTATTAGAAATGTGGTTTCAAATCCTATATCTAAGTTTTCTTAGTACTTTTATAATATGCTACTAATTAACTGTACACATTTGTAGTATTAAGTTTCTTTGCAACAACAATGAATATTATTTATTTTTATCTATTCGATTCATCTGTAAAATCAACGTTACAACTCAAAATAATGTCCTCCGTCTCGAGGTTCCAAGAGATACCTTCAGCGATAATTTTCTGAAAATGTACCAGAATTGCTTGCATGTATTTACATTAAAATATTACAATAAAAATAGATGTAGCACAGCTGATTAATCAATAAACCTGATATTACATGAAAAACTGTTGTCGTAGTTACAGCTCCAGCTGATTAGAATTATTTATAAAATAACCATACAGCGAAATTTACCACAAATAAAAACCAATCATAATAAATATATATAATATATATACGAACGTGATCTCAAAGATATTCAGTTTGTTATTCGGTACCAGTAGCAAAATGGTATTTAAATTCCTTGTGCTGCTTGCAATTAGCCTTCTAATAAATCTTTCAAACCCCAGCCAAGAGCCCAGACCCGAAGGGAAGCGTTTGATCAAGCTCAGCCTGATTGAGCCCGCCAAATGGATGACGCAGGAGGAGATGGACGCTCTGTTTAGAGACAAATCCCCTTTCGGTTTCATCGACTTGACATATGAAGGCGTGGACGATATGAAACGCGCAAGAGGTCGACAACATCTCATCTACGGTTATCCTGACTCTCAGTGGCGGAGCGAGAGGCCCAAGTGCCGGGGTGCAAGCAAAGGTACAAAGGCCCCTGGGTCCTTGAAAATGATAA
>JAQGAP010002812.1:0-14012 GCA_034697805.1 Orchesella bifasciata | reverse complement strand
TTGAAATTAGTTGGTAAATGTATTGGATGTCATATTGCTTTTGAAAAGGACATGCATGCGCCTCCAATTTATTTCACTAAATTAACCCATTTTTACCAAGGGGAAAGTTGCCCGCGGAAATAAATAGATAGCTTTCTCCAAAGCCCGTGACTTAAGATTTCCAGAAACGGGAAAATGAACGGTTTAGCATGCATTTGCGAACGTAAATTACAGGATGGGTACAGGAAGTGTATTATTTGGACCAATGCAATGCAGTAAATTGCTTGACTTTGGTTTTTAAACGAGAAACCCTTTCGCTTCCAATATGACCTTTTTTGTCAATATTCCCCTTTGTCCATAAAATTTTGGATAATTTAGGTTGTGCCTGATTTTTCGTTGGAAACATAATTTGGACTTCCTTATGATTGTATAAGACTCAATACCAATGACCTACATTTGTTTGAAAATATGCATGAGCAATATCAAAATGGTTTAACTTTTAAATGACTATTTGTTGCTTCTAGCCCCATATCTTTTCAGCATGATAAATTAGGTTTACCTCCATTCGCTCATCTTTGAATGACAGCAGAGTAAGCTTAAAGAAGAAAAGGGTAATTTATAGCGAATTAATTTGCCCTTCTGTTGAAACTTACTTGTTCTATATTAATTTCCAACCGTACTAAGAATGCAACTACGATGAATTTCTGGCACTAATCTAATTAAGGGTATAATTATTGGTAGTTTTGGAAAACATTGAATGGCTGTAAGCTTCAACGTATTTGATACTAGCCGGATTATCATCGTTTCTGCTGAATAACAAGTAATTATGCAACCATTTCCGTTTTACTATTTTATGTATAAACAAATTGACCTAAAGTATAGTTGATAGCTTGATTTGATAGATTTACTATAAAAATATGTGTCTTTATTTTCTCATGCTCAATTATTACAGACACACTGCAAGTGTAAAGGAAAGCTAACGCTTAACTTCAAATTATATTCAATATGTTGCTTCCAGCCAAACCACAAAAACCATCAACTAACGCAACATAACATTGCTTGCAGGCATGTTTAAATTACTTTTTCACCATTTAATTACACATAACCTTGTTTAAAACAGCGTTACATTTAATTAATTTGTATACCAAAGCCTACAAATCTAATAGATTCATCTCGATACCACAACAGTAACAGTTTTATTAAAATGATCGTTCGTTATAAACTCAGGATCGCCACAAAAATGCTAAATACTTGAGCAGATTACATAAGGTGAGAAAACATCAGCGTATTTACTATTGACAGGCGGACATACCAGAGTGACTCATTAGTACGCTGGAAGCTAGCAACACAAAGGTATTTTGTGTTGTGAATGTGGTTAGAAAAAGGTTTGAGCACACACGTCAGACTTTTGTATAGCTACTACGTTTATAGAACAGCGTAAATGAATTTCATATACATATAGATATGCATTTTAGCTCTTGGAAGTTCCAAAGAGCTTACTCTGCTACCTCCTAGCAATTCCGTGTAGGTCGATATACCGTACACGTGGAGTCCTTGAGCCCGGCTTGGCTTGGCCTGTTTTTTATACTCTTCTTCTCCGTTTCGCTTTTCTTGCTTTGCTCTCTCTCTCTCGTCATGCACTGTATTGCAATTGCGAGTTTATCAAAAACAAAAAACGTTGTTATAAACTATGCTCTCTTAGCTCATCACAAGAATGCTGCACACGATCATGTTGACATGAGCTTGAAAACTATAAAGCCAAACCGACATTGTACTTGACTCTTGTGGAACCACTGGATGAACAAATTTGTGCAATATGTTAGTGACACTACAATGAAAGACGTGAGCTTTGAGGTCAAGTGATGATGCTATACATCTACCTAATGCTTTCGCTCACCTACTTCCCTTTGAGATTCCAGAGAATTCTCTTGCAATTCCGAAAATTTATCACCACATCTCATCACTTGTTATTGAGCAATTAGCGCACTTAGGTAGGTAACATCCATTAAAACGACCCTGACATGCGGAGTGTGTCTCCAGAGCCCTAAGCATTTAACAAACAACGGCTTCCAACGTAATCTTCATTGTAGTTAACTTTACGTTTAGTGCATTTCGCTTGTATATAATGTTCATTTGATCATGCACGCATGAAAGCCGTGGATTTAACGCAAACAACATGTCACACACATTCCCAATCCCTTGCTTAACATGCCTCAGAGAAAATCTCAAATCCATGCATACTCAACGCTCCACGCACACGCAGGATTTTGTGGCAGGCAACCTACTTTTCAATCCCAATTGGACCATATTATTCAAACTTGACAGCAAAGTACTTTATTATATTGCATTGGATCATGTAACTGTAGCCACATAACAAAATTTCACAAGAACGTATAGGAGCCCAGCCATAAAACAGTGATCAAAGTTTGATCTGGAGTAAAAGGGAAGTAGTTTGAGGAAGGACGTAGAGTAAGTACAAGGCCCATACTATTCCACATCCAACATCACATAAAGATTTTTATAGCATTACGTTATATCCTATTTTACGCACATCCATTTTATTATGTACATTCGCGCGTGTTAGATATAAAAAAGGAGAGCAGTATCAAAAGCATGAAAATAGTACGCATAATATGATATGGTGATACGTATTTTGCCAACATCACCATCATCCTCAACTTTCTTTCTAGGTCAATTGCTTTTCTCAGTGATCTTGGTCGTCGCGTGTACGGACCACGCACTTTTGGCTGGCTGATGCTGCTTCTGTGCGTTCCGCAAACTTTCATTGTCTTCTCTCCTCCGAAAGCAGGCTCGTTTCACGGGGAGGATATTTTTTTGTGGAGGAATAATACAAAGACAGCTTTTATGTTACAGTGGGTGAGTACGAGGCTGAGTTCGTGCCGTATTTATGTATCTAAGCTAAAGGATTGTGTCATCACATCACTATCTTCCTCTTCTTCTCAAGTTTTCTTCCATCTGGACGGTTGCCAGCGCGTAAACGTGCGGCTGAAATGGGGTAAATGGGAGGATGAAATCCAGTATTACAATGAGTTGCGGAGATGATATTATGACCGAGAAATATATTGGTTAACTCTCTAGGGAAATGTAGAGATACATGCGTACAAGTGGTTGCTGTTTCTTGAGGAAAAATGAGAGGAGGAAGCGGAGATAAATATATATGCCTATTGTCCGGAAAGGACTCTATTTTGTAGGAAGAAGCAATTTACGCAATGACTTGGATGACACTCCTTATATCCCTCGTAGCTACATGGCATGGATAACAAATTGTTGTTGTCATATTGTCAAAGTAGGTCTTTATACTGCGATCTATCTCTGGGCTCGGATGGGCTCTCTTGTTTTTATTCACTTAAGTGAATTAGGTTACATGATAAAGTGTCAAATGACCACACCACAAAAAAGAGCGGATGTGCCAACGAGATACGCACTTCCATTTTTACCAACTCACTCTGAATCTTAATGACTATGTTTTCTATAAAGGGTTGTGACTGCGCTGCCTCTGCCTTTTGAGAAGGATGCGTGTGTTTGTTTGTTTACTCAACAGAAATAAAGAAAGATGCAGCAGCTTACTAAAATGAGATATGAAAATGTCCAGGGGGAATTTTAGAGGTGGTCGCAGCACGCAAAAAGCTCCATAGATTTGAACAAAGCCAATTACCTAATACAGTTTGAAAGACGGGCTGATAAGCATAATTCAGTTTTGTGTGATACAAAGGCGAAATGGAGTCTTTTTAGAGGAGTACGTGACTCAACTGCCAATTTACTGATTTATTGCTGTGCGTATACAGAATACGTGCACACATCACTCTCGTAGCGGGTTTGCCGACTGTCTTGAAAGATATGTATCTTCCAATCTTCCAACCTCTAGGGTATTACCTTAGTAAACAAATGGTGTTAAAAATCTAAGGCAGTAAAATAAATGCTTGTCATTCCTATCACACCGAGAACTTATTATTGCGTACACATTTTACAAATGACAGTCGGCAACAATCCCATTGTAAAGGGGGTAATTGAGTTATCCCTTAATTTGATTAGCAATGTGATCTTACGACAAATCTTTGAAGGGTAAATGTGTTGTTCACGCATACAAAATTATTATAAAAGCGTTGTTCAAGTCGAATATTGAAATACTATTTTAAATGGGTATTCAATCTACTTTGTAACTATTAAGTTGACCAGCTTTTTCAGAGATAGTTGAATAGCATGTGCTAAAAAAGCGTATTCTGAAAGAGTTAAACGTTATTAATTTATTTTTACACATTAAAAAATGTAATCCATAGGTTGCTGTTGGAATTTTCTTCTATGTGGTAGAAGTGAGAATAAGCAAATGTGTAAGAATAATTGCATTAGATAAATGCAAGACACACAAACAAAAAGCTAAAATTTAGTTTTCCTTCGTCACCTCCGTCTTCTTCCTTGTTTTCATTGCGTACACGTGTGAATGTCATTTGATCCATTTACACAGTTGTCGTAGATGTACATACATTGTTTGATGCTATTTAATGCTTTGCTTAGACCCAGAAGTCACATAACATGTCTGCTAGAATCGCTTCTATTTAGTAGATATCAAACTGAAGATTGGAGAGTATGAGTTGATATTGTATTACAACCCCTCTCTAGTTATGGCTTAGCTATTAAAACCATAATTGCTCATACATAGACGATGATGATGCCTCATGCATATTACTTTTAGCATTGATCTTGATTGACATTGAAAATAAAATGGTTAACAGTGAAATTTTACACTAGCAAGAGCCTTGAATGAGTCCATCCGCAATGCGTATGAAAATGTGCGTATCCATCAATCATCCTCATCTCATCGTCTTCAGTCCTCAGCATCCTTTTATCATGTGTGAGCAGAGCAGATTATGTTTACGCACAAAGAAGAAAAGGGAGAAGAGAAGAGGCAGGTGCATTACAAAGAAAAGGTAACGAAGCAGAAGCACCGTGCTTCCTTGTATCTACTAAACACAAACATAAAATGCGTAGACTAATAGGCCAAACATAAAAGTGCTAACTAATCAGTGTAAAACGCGATAATGAGATACGAAAACATGATGAGCGGATGTGCACAAAAGAGGAGAAAAAATCTGCTATCATAACTACTACTCTCTATTATTGCATTTTTCTCACATATTTTAATGTATTCTTTATTCACCAGACAGCCAGATTCTCCACAATGCCATTGTTCTAAAGGTTGTTTCCTAAATCGTTTCCTGCGCGTGTGTGCCTAACTTTTCTTTGCTGAAACAACAAGTGCATCATCATAACCATTTAACCTCCAATATACTGCAGTTAAATATACCTATGTGCTCAAGGAATTATAGTGATTCACTCATTCATTCATCTCTTTCTTGGTTTTTACATAAAGCCTGTGACCTTAAAAATCCATGCATCCTTCAACAATACATGTAATTTAATAAATATTAGTGGATGGAACACGCGTATCCAGTCAATCGTACACATGCATAGAGCTTGCAACGTGCCTCTCAACTTTCACTTTCATGGTCCAAACTCAATCCAACGAGCCGATGCCTGTCCTTGATTCTTCGTATGAAAAGGCCGAGGTAAAACTGTATATATAATATAGATAAATATATACAGCATCATCAAACATGGAGAAAACACCTCAGATTCTTTTGAGAAACCCAGTCAGCAGCAGCCTTCAATCATAAACACAAGCTATGTATGTGCTCATACTATGTTGATCGACTGCTTGCTAATTTTTGCAACATGGCGATTCGCATGGGGCGAAGTGAGACCTGCCAAATCCCAACGTAATCCTTTGCCATACCTAATTTAATAGAGATGATGCTATAGAAAAATCCTTCCTTCTCTTCTCTCTTTTGGGAATGTGGGTTAACTGTCCCATTAATTCTGATGAGATGTGGCCAGTTTAGGAAGGAGAAATTAATATAATGAATTAGTTGTTTGCTCACACTTTATGAAAAAAATGAATCATAATCACATTAAATGTAACATAAGATATGAGATGAGATGGTTATCACTTAAACATTCATGTACTCAACACGCTGTCAAAATCATAAAATTGACCTTTGGAGTGAGAAATTTATTGAGACAAGACAACTATAATTGTTTTTATGGCTCTTCTTCTGGGGGAAGAAAAAAGCGTCATGTTAGTTGTCGTCGTGTGCCTCTTTTGTTCACCTTTTTTGTTAATGATATTAATTACATTGTTGTGGCTCGTCGTCCACTGTGGCCACAGCTCTGGTGTGTGTCTTATGGGATTTAATAATGAAAAATGGACACTCATTTCATGCATCTGATTTGACTGTTGTCTGCTATAATTCAATTCAAGTGCAGAGGAGGACACGAGGCAAAATTATATTTGAAAGTTGCTAATTAAATACCAATTAATTTCCCTCTGTTATTCTTCCTTCAGTACGAAATCTTCATCCATGCGCGAACTCTTGACCTTTCTACTTCCTTTGAGGCAATTTAGCAAATCAGACCCCTAATCAAAATGACTTAATTGGTCTATTCCAAGATAATTACAACGTGTCTTGCACAAAATTTCAATTTTCGTTGAAAAATTATTGCACGAAAAACAATTATTATTATTAAAATTCATACAGATTGCATTCTCCCTCTCCGGATGTACCGTACTTGTTTATGTATGCATGATCTATGCGCTACATGTCACGGCTACTTAAGCAATTTGCATTCAAATACTTTAACGGTTGAGAAGGCACAAGGTGGAACAAATGTATGCAAACTACCCCAGTCAAAAGCCCATCGCCCATCCCTCTTTCTTGTAATTAGCAATCAGATGAAAATGTAAAGCAGTCCACCTTCTTTAGCATAAAATCCTTGTTTTTTGAATTGATGAACGAACGGACGGATGAAACTGATATGGACATTGGAAGAGAAAACCTTACCGACCGAGACAAAGTGTGAAAAGAACAACACAAAAGGGTGTAACTGGTTGCTGATAATTACTAATTAAGGTGACTTTGACCCTGCAAAAAAAATGAGTGACAGAAAGTGTAAAGCATAAAAGAAACAAGGTAGATATATTTTAGTATAGACGCAATGCGTGTGATTGTTAATTGCATGTAGCTCACTATGTAAATAAGAAGATCCATACAAGGAAATACAAAGCATTTTACTTAAGCTACATTTTTATTGTATTAGCTCAGCTCACGCACAATCGAAAAGTAAATAAATATAAACTCACACATGATACGAGTACAAGATAAGGATATTATTTATATATTGTGCGTGAGTGCATTTTTGCTCTATAGAAGCTCTCTTGTTTACCCTGCCACGAGTTTTGTTTTGCCATTGAGAAGAGTAATCGTTTTTTTCTGGTGTTTAGAGAAAAATATACACAGTGTTTGTGTTAGCAGCTAATGAGACGGAGGATGCAATATTGTTTCTATTTGCATACAAATCTAATCAGGGATAAGAGTGGGATATGCTAAGTTATCTGCATCTAGAAAACCAAGATCGGCCATTAAAATGAACTCACTAAGGTTATTGAGCTGTACGCAAGTTATGATTGCGACCAGCAGCCCATTAATGGCCATTTTCTGCTGTTAAATGTAATAGTCGACTTTAATAAAATAGATTGCTAGCTTGCTCTTGTCCATTCTGATATGAGAGCTGAACACGAACAATATATGTATTTGTTATGGCACTGTCATGTCTTTTCTTCCTCCGCAAGCCCTGTCATGTCGACGGGAATCTAGATAATATTGGTCCATACATTTAGTTTGACTGAGGACAGGCTTGAACGAACGTATCATATCAAATTCAGATCATGGTGGTCCTTATTCTGAGGCATGTCATGTCTTTCACCATTGCGTTGCCCAAAGCCTTTTCTTAAATGTTGTGCGTAAATGTTTGTGCGGCTTGGTTTTTAAAAATCTGACATAAACTACAAATATTTAATTTGTAGAACAGCTCAACCTTACACTCCTTGCTGCATGTCGTTTTACCGATTTCATTGTTGTTGGTAATTTCACTTTGCCCTGCCTTTATACTGTTGCCCTGAATCGTTTGAGGTTGCGTCTGTCTTCCTAACTGGTGGAGTTGTGGAATGCAATGCAAATGTAATCTTTCTTTAAATTTTGAAAGGTTTTGTTGTGAATTGTCGCAACATTAATTTCTGATGGCAATAAGACATCAAAAATTTAAATGAAACTGACCTTTATGATTGCATCATTCTAAATTAGATTCAATATTGTGGATATTTGATACTTTTATATGTTTAGACCAGTAGCTTAAACGAAGTTGGTAAACTGATGCATGTATTGATTTATTTATGAGATTATAAAATTTCATTCGATGATCAATAACTTTAAAGAATATACATACATAGTTGAAGCTGCTCACATTCCACACAACATGGTATAAAGACTAGATATCAATCTAATATGAATGGGTAATAAAATTCTTGCATTGAAAAACCCAGAAGACCAGTATACCTAACAAATTCATAATAAAAATCACTTTTGCCATGATTTCTTACACATCAAAATGACCAATTCGTCAAGACCTCTTGCTGCGATGAACAGGTTCATGTGCCTAAATGCATCAAGTCGATGGCTGCTTGCTACTTTCTTTGAGTTGCAATCTCACCTCCATGTTACATCTTCGTCCTTAAAAACCAATAAAATGTCTGACGATCCCTAAAAAGATACGGTCATAATATCACGAATGCATTTAAGATACTTACGATCAAAAATAAAATTTCGGAGGTCATATCCTTACGCACAAAATGCGTAAGTTGTCTCGTTTTATGATATGATAGCAATTAGCGAGTGACCTTATCCATTTTGACGCGTGGTTTTTCTCCACCACCTTGATTGTCATTGGAATAGCAGCTTATAAGGCAATTAAATTAATTTATTTAACGATCATCTTAAAAATGACCATAGTGCACATTACTGCACTCCAACAGGGATCTGACCCACATTTCTCTTACAAGAAGCTCCAAATTTCGGAATTTTCCGCGAGTTAATGAAAAACTCTCAAGTTCGTGCATTTGAGCGAGCTCACATTAATTTTTGGGCGGCTCATTATATGCAACTTCTAACGATTCTCTTGGCAGCGGCTCAAGGTGACCTTGAAAAAGTGCGTAGATTAGGATTTATGCCAAAGCTGATTTGCCCCCACTACCGTGACTGCAACAATAATTCATCATCTGCTATAATTCTTATCTGCTTCAGTCAGTGCTCATCTAACTAATTATGCAAATTACAGGTAGAAAAGAAGATTAGGGTGAAATGGGCATTAATCATCACGAAAGTTCATAAATTCGTGTTGCAAGCTACACACTCGACAACTCATGTTTTAGAGAACCGCAATAACAAATAAGAATGTAGAAAACCTCGTCAAAAATATTTTTCTGTGAAAGAAGGAGATTAATCATTTCAATAAGTAATTGCTTACGACTTCAATGATAGGATAACAGGCCAATGATTGGGGTTATAAAACTTGATAGCCCCTACCCTATCATCCTATTACCAAGTTGCTTCTAATGAGTCATGAGTCAACTTGATTCTCAATCTCGAAAATTTGACCAGTCTTTAAGGATGAATGTATTTTATTGGAAACAAAATTATATGCGGATCGTCTTGGCCTAAAAAAAATAATTTTGGTGGGGATCAATTGATCATCAAGTCAATCATTGTTGTGAATTTCCGTTGTTGTTGACACAAGGCGATCAATAATACGTATCAAATGACAATAATGGGACACTTTTTAAAAATAACATTGAATCAACATGCATATTATATATTACATTGAAATGTATGTCCAACAAGTCAGCCCTGCTTCTGGTCTACGTGATTTTAAAAATTTAAAGATCTGAATTTGCTTTAGTGATAAAAAGTGCAAACGATTTAGAAATTAGAATATCGCACACACTCGTTATTGCGTCGTGGAGCCAATAATCCTGCAATAAATTACTGGCAAATATATCAGCGCAAATGTAAACAGACTTGTTTTCTGTCTCATTTTCTGCTTGTCGCAGTAGCACCACTTTGACAGAAAGAGGTCTTGCTTTGATTACTAACACTATTTAGCCCTATAAGTTGTAGTGCAACAGGTTCAAAATTAATGAAAAACATCCGCACGCATATTTCTTACTCAACCGCATAGACACGCATAAACATTCAAAAAGATCAGTCTGTTTGTCTGCATGTGCGTGTCTGCCTGTGCGTATACACTCCGTATGGCAGTGGAATGTTCAGTATGCGTTAATGAGCGAAATTCTCTGAGCCAATTTTTTATTGGCTTGGATTATATTTGAATATACAAAACTAATGCGTGCAAATAGAGTCACTACTCAACTCAATGTAAACACAAGTATCACACACAAGCAATATATTTGGTTACAAAAAGTTTTTATATATTCAAATATCTACAAAACGAGGTGACAATAGGTGACGTGTCCTAGATCACTCAAGTTTATAACATAACCTCATCAAATTCAGAGAATGCTTTGCAAAAATAAAGTATTTAACACAAACCAGAGTCAAAGCCAAGCCACACCAACATTTTTCTGGTGCGTGTGATAATCATATGAAATGTGATATGTATTCTTATTTATTGAGTGTATAACAATGTATACGAGACTCAAATGAGATGAGGTGACACTTTTTTTTCAGACGCATTCATATCGTTGTCGTTGACTGCGATTTTTATTTGGAGTTGTGCCATGCCTGCTGAGCCTTCCTCATCGTAAAATTATCTATTTTTCTTTCTAGTCATTGCCAATTGACTCCACGAGTCAGATTTGATACAATAACAGAGACGGAATGCGTAATATTATGTATCCATTAGAGCAAATTGCAGGATGAGGCAACTCGCAACTGCTCCTGCCTCAAAACAGCCTTTTATGACTGCGGATAGCTGATAATGGTCTAGCACACGCAATATTTTTGGTGAATATAATTATCCTGATCCAATTACATGCTATTGATTATGTCCATTATGAAAGAAGCATTAGAACATTGTGTTGTTGAAGGTTTTCGTTACATAATGTGAGCTGCTTTCACCTCCCAACTTTCTCCGAAAGGGTATTCTGGGGGCGATCAGATAATGATTTATGAGCGTTTGACCGGATTCATCCATCCAGCTTAAGTTGTAATTTAATTATGAATGCTTTTTGAACTGTTTTATTGAAAGTGCATTGAAATGGAAGATATTTTGTAACAACTCGCAACGAATTGAAAGAAACATTTATAATCCTCGAAGCATCCAAGTATTTCATCACATACCATGTCTAACATTGGAATAGGGTCGTCTCATGAGCTCTTTTTTGAGATCTCCACGTGCCGAATATAAATCCAGTTTGAGGACGACCTGATATTGCACCAGGGGCAAAGAGGGATCGTGATGATGATGATGATGTCGACGAGAGCGGAGCGTGTGTGAGAGATCCATAGCGATCTTCTGTTATACTTACGCACTTCATCTGGAAAAGAGTGTGCTACACTCACACACACATATTGCTAACAAAGCCCAAACTTACTTGGGTATAAGTGGGTTCAATTCAGAGAGAGAGAGAGAACAAGAATAGATACAAAAAATGTAGAAATATATATGTATCAAATTGAATGTATTTACACACTCTTTCACTACAGCATTTAGTCTTGAGTCAAAGTCAAACTGGGATAATAGTAATATAAAATCCTCCCAAAATGAGTGCTTTTTGATACAACGCTTACTTTTTGGCTCCTGGCTTAAAGACCTAGACACAATACCATGACATGGCCAACAAGATAAGTTTCTACATACGCATAATACTCCTTGAGCTCCACTTACGCATGCAAGAAGAAGAATGTATAGCGAAAAATCAAGGAGAACTGGAGGCATGCGTCTCCAATGCGTTTCATTAGGTACGAATGTTCCATAGCGAGGTTGGCTAGGTTTAACGCCAAGCTAGACTCCAAATTCAACACGAAGAAAATTTTGCAGCAGGAAAAAGGGTCGAACTAACTTATGTTGAGCGTGAGCCGAGACCCGGGTTCCAACTTCTGCCCGTATTTGGATAAAAGTCCATAAAGTGCGGTAGTTGGAGAGAAAGGAAAGCAAGTTACATTGAGGATGGTTACATTGCGTAATGCAGCTGCCTGTGCGATGCCCCTTTTCTTTGAGAGAGGAAGAGAAAAGGGGGCCACGAAGAGTGCATAGCGAGTGTTTGGCTGCGTTTCTAATGCAGGAGAAAAGAGTTGGAAAATCGAAACTCGTGGCAAGGCAACTTTGTACATACATAGAACGTCTTATAGGTGCTAACTGACGCAAAATAATAGTAATAGCTGGGGGGAAGGATTACACGCATAAAATGTTATTGAGGTGTATAGTTCAGAGTTCGGAATGGAATTTGGAACTTGGTTGTCGTTCATGGAAAGGAGGTGGTGTAGTGGTATATGGATGCTTAATAATACTATGTTGGTTGGTAAAATGGAACTCGTTCCAAACTTGTTTATGATGATGGGCTACGCGTAACATGCGTGTGTCTCTATGAGCTAAACTAAATGCTGAAGGTATGAATAGATGGATGGATGGATGTTTGGCAGCAGTACTTATATACGTATATTTATATTACGTCGAGCCGACAACTGATGTAGAGTTGTTGGTTTTTGTAGGTGGATGTGGCTTGGATTGGATTCACATTCACTCCTCTTTCTAGGAATGAAATGGAGGCTTAATATGTGGTTGTTGTGCAAGAGCTCAGAGAAACACAATAATGCGTATTGAAAGTGAGAGGGACACGCACAATAACCATTTCTATATGGACTTGTCTCTCTCCAGAACAGCTCATGTTTCGTTCTTGGAATGGAAATTATGTTGCAAAGCCAAAGACCGCAATGTAACCACTGGGCAACCAACCCCATTTAAAACCAGTTTTTACTGCATTTTTTTTGTGTGCTTTGCTGCACTGCCTTTTGGATTGGACAATGAAACAGCGTGGAATGAGTTGATATGGGTGGATGAATGTAATTATGCGAATAGTTTCCTTTTGGTAGGTGCCTAAAGCAAACATTCATTTGGTATGATGGATTCTTGAGCGAAAATCAAAATAGATGAATAAATCTATCATGAAGAAAATGTAGAATCTGCCTCAGCCTTTTAAATGAGCCAAAGTTAGTTTTTCAATCAAACTTGCGCTTTTAAAATGAGATAAATTTCATGTCATCAACAACCGTCGTAAGTAAGACCGTGGTTGCTTTAGCCGTGATTTATTTCCGGTGGAATCTAAATTCCAAGATTTCACAACAAAAACCCTTCATTGCAAGGAAAACAAGCGCATTTTAATCCGAAATTTGTTTAAGAGAAGACGAAGCGATGACATCAAATTAGATATCTTGACTTTTTCCATAGCTGTGCCACAACCATTTCAATTTTTTATAATGAAAACCCCAGCTTACGGAGGGGGAATGAAATAGGGATGGAATGGAACTCATTCTTTCATTCCCATGATCATCATGATCATCATCATCATCCTCGTTTCGAAGCCGAAGGACGTTGAACTTTAGGAGCTCCACGTGCGGGGGAGGAAATCTCTCTTTCACATCATGGACTGCTCCAGCCCCAACTCGCTGCTCTTCTCCATTTAATAACAACACAATCAATCCTTCCATTCTCCATCCACAAAACTTCCATTCCCTGCTGCAATGCAACAACATCATGATTGCGTTGGGTTGGTTTTTGGGCTTGTCAATTTTTGTAACACAATACAAATACGAATGCATGCCCAACTCCATAATATATATATACAGGACACGCACTCCTTCTTCTCCACCACTCCATCATGTATTTTAGGTGTACTCGACGCATTTCAAACGCACAATGCATTCCGAGTCAACATCAAGTTAGGATTAGGGAAGGAGGAAAAAGGAGACAAAAAACTGGTGCTGCTGCTGCTGCACAGGAAACTTGATTTCGTTCCGTACCTACCAACGCTGATGGAAAAACCGCGGTAACGCGGTAACGAGGTTACCGGGAAATTTTTAGGGCGAGCCGAAGGCGAGCCCAATATT